>JACXGI010012959.1:0-21730 GCA_016801175.1 Esox masquinongy | reverse complement strand
GCGTCTCCCTTAGAGATAGGGTGAGAAGCTCAGTCATCCGTGAGGAACTCGGAGTAGAGCCGCTGCTCCTTTGCATCGAAAGGGGCCAGTTGAGGTGGTTCGGGCATCTGGTAAGGATGCCCCCAGGCCGTCTCCCTAGGGAGGTGTTCCAGGCACGTCCAGCTGGGAGGAGACCTCGGGGTAGGCCCAGGACTAGGTGAAGAGATTATATTTCGACACTGGCCTGGGAACGCCTCAGGATCCCCCAGTCAGAGCTGGCAAATGTCGCTCGGGAAAGGGAAGTTTGGGGTCCCCTGCTGGAGCTGCTGCCCCCGCGACCCGATACCGGATAAGCGGATGAAGATGATGATGATGATGAAGTCCACTCTGTCCTCATCCATCCAACACCAACAAAAGGCACAAAAACATCTGTTCTATGTAGCCAAAATACTTTTGTCAACTATAGTTTAAAGTAAATGAACATCTAATACAGTACATATTCTGTTTCTAAATGCGATTTCTCTTAATCATTCTGAATCATTTCAAAACATATTTAATCATTAGCCTATTAATGATGTCATTAAAAAAATGATTATAATTTAAAAAAGAAACGTTTAATAACCGGATCTTCCTTCCTCTGAACAGAATAATTTGCAATACGTTAACTTCAAACCCAAACCAACATGAATCTGTGAAACAGGCAGTTTTGCAACATGTGTTTGTTTGCAAGAATTGAACATAACTAATCTCGAACCCCCTATCAGCTTATCCAACAGCAATTTTGAAAAACATCTTCTTGTACAGAGTAATCATTTGATCAAGTCATCAATGTTTATGATGATTATTAGTGACATACAAATGTTAGCTAGCATGTCATTAATTATCATTTCTGAAATTTCAGGGGAAATTAATATTTTCAATAGTTGGTTAGTGAAGTAGCTAACGACCCTCTATTATCGGCCACTGTCCCCACCTTACTATTTTGTTGAATTACATTATAATTGCTTTTTATCTGTATTACAAATTACAGAACGTAGTCTTCTCTGAAGTGTCTACTAGAAAGTTGTAGCCGGCTTTCTTCTCTTCCGGTAAAGAAAAAAAAGACTGATCACTTTGATATTACATGACGTCTGGTCTGTCGCGCAAGTCGAATTTCACGAATTGCAACTTGTCTAAAAAATGTCCATGTGTTGTGGTGTTGTGGTCATGACTCCATATCTGGGTGGAAAAATCGAGATTTTGACAAAAGAACACAGGGTTGGATTCAAGCATTCTCTATTCACATGAAATTATTTATGTTAACGTGGATTGTTTGTAGGATATTTATTGCACAAAACCAATACTGATTAATTATGGTAAGAGTGACTGAGTGAAACTCTTCTGTTTAGAGTCTACTCTTCTATGATTAAAGTCTGGAATATTAAAACAAGAACACGTGGATACACATTTCAAATGAGCAGACAGTGTCAATCAATACATTTAGGGAAAGTAGCGACCTTAAATGTAAAAAAAATCTGATTTTCCTAACAAGCGACCATATTTTTTAAAACAAGCCCAAAAAACCGCAACCCGCGACCCGTGATTATTTCAAGTGACAGTAGCGTCATGCTGGCAACATTAGAGAGTTCTTAGCAACAATAAGACTTCCGGTTTTCGGATTTTGCCTTCAACATAAAGGTCCGCGGTAAAACGCAATATTAATAATCTTTAATTAATCTATTTTGCCGCTTTCCTTAGTGTATATTGTAAATATATAGATAATAAAAGGAATATATAATAAATAAAAAAATAAACTAAAGAAAAATGCTGTTTAAATAGTACTTCAAAAAGAATGAATAATATTCTAAGGTGGAGCACATTGAGAAATGGAGATGGAGTAAACTATCTCTAAAAAATCAAGGGGCACTATGTATTTGCAATTGTTGCTGGCGTTTTACTCCACCCATACCATTGGCCACAATGTAACTCAATGGATATGAAATACATATTGACTCACACAGAAAAAACTATTCCATTTGCCACAGTGAATGTATTGTAGGAAATGTTGTTACATATAGGGTTAGCATATAATCACTCTATACAGTCTCCTGAACATTTCCTAAAATACATCCACTGCGGCGTACAGAGTATTTTATTCTAAGGTGGAGCACATTGAGAAATGGAGATGGAGTAAACTATTGTTGTAAAAATTTCATATTTTAAAAATGAGTTGATGGATCCTTGATGATGTAATTCTTGTTAATTTGCTGGTGATCATTAGTTATATATGGGCTTGTTGTGCTAAATCCAGCAACACTATACTTTCCACCTTCTCCCCCATTGCAACACTTTATAATATACTGTACACGGGATACATATTGCATCATAGAGAAACACTATTCTACATGCCACAGTGAATGTATTGGAGGAAATGTTCAGAAGAGTGTCTACTAACCAAACAAAATGAGTTTTGGTTGGGAACTGTGTGCTACATCCAGCAACACAATATTTTCCACACCCTCTTCACCCACCAAGGCAAAACCCTATAATATACTGTACATGGGATACATATGGCCTCATAAAGAAAAAACTATTTTATACACTGCAGTGAATGTATTGTAGGAAATGTTCAGGAGTGTCTGTAGATTCAAAGTATCCTGGAAAATCAAGGGGCACTGTGTATTTGCAATTGTTGCTGGCATTTTACTCCACCCATACAACTGGCCACAATGCAAATGACTGTATATGAAATACATATTGACTCATACAGAAGAAACTATTCTATACACCGCAGTTAATGTATAGTAGGAAATGTTCAGGAGACTGTATAGAGTGATTATATGCTAAAAAATCAAGAGGCACTATGTATTTGCAATTGTTGCGGGCATTTTACTCCACCCATTCCATTGGCCACAATTTAACTCAATGGATATGAAATACATATTGACTCATACAGAAAAAACTATTCTATTTGCCACAGTGAATGTATTGTAGGAAATGTTGTTGCATATAGGGTTAACATATAATCACTCTATACAGTCTCCTGAACATTTCCTACAATACATTCACTGTGGCATATTTGCATATTTGCTACAATGTGGCCAATGGTATGGGCAAAATAAAATGCCAGCAACAATTGCAAATAAATAGTGCCCCTTGATTTGTTAGCATATAATCACTCTATACAGTCTCCTGAACATTTCCTAAAATGCATCCACTGTGGCGTACAAAGTATTTTTTTCTGTATAGGGTAATATGTACATGTACTGTCTATTATAGTGTTTTGCATTTGGGGCTAAAGAGGGTGTGGAAAATATTGGGTTGCTAGATGTAGCACACCATTCCCCATGATTAGACAGGTTTGGCTTACTCTACACACTCTCCTGAACATTTCCTACATTGCTTTCTCTGTGGAACATTCAATAGTTTTTGATCTATGAGGCAATATGTATTCCATATTCAGTCATTCGTATTGTCTGAATTTTGACCTTGGAACGTGTTTTAATACCCACTTTTTATTGATATTACTCTTAAATATATATAAAATATGAATTGTTGTCAGTGTTCAGTTGGAACAATCAGTTTTGAAGTAACTCGTTGGCCTCCTTTATTTTGAATTGTTCCTAATTTCCGTGACCCGGAAGTGTTTTTTTAAATGTTGCTCACAAGAGGCTGATCCAAAGTCGAGTAGCGTCATGCTGGCAACATTAGAGATTCCGTAGCAACAATAAGACTTCCGGTTTTCGGATTTTGCCTTCAAAATTAAAGTCGGTGATAAAACGCGATTTTAATAATATTAAATGTATCGATTTTGCCACTTTGCTTGGTGTATATTGTAAAAATGTATTGTAGGAAATGTTCAGGAGACGTTATAGATTGATTATATGCAAAAACATCAAGGGGCACTGTGTATTTGCAATTGTTGCTGGCATTTTACTCCACCCATTCTACATCCTATTGGCCACAATGTAACTCAAAGGATATGAAATACATATTGCCCTGTACAGAAAAAAACTATTTTATATGCCGCAGTGAATGTATTGTAGGAAATGTTCAGGAGAGTGGATAGAGTAATTATATGCAAATAAATCAAGGGGCACTGTGCATTTGCAATTGTTGCTGGCATTTTACTCCTCCCATCCCATTGGCCACAATGTAACTCAATGGATATGAAATACATATTGACTCATACAGAAAAAACTATTCTATACGCCGCAGTGAATGTATTGAAAGAAATGTTCAGGAGAGTGGATAGAGTAATTATATGCAAATAAATCAAGGGGCACTGTGTATTTGCAATTTTTGCTGCCATTTTACTCCTCCCATACCATTGGCCACAATGCAACTCAATGGATATTAAATATATATTGACTCATACAGAAAAAACTATTCTATACGCCGCAGTGAATGTATTGTAGGAAATGTTCAGGAGAGTCTATAGAGTGATTATATGCAAAGAAATCAAGGGGCACTTGATTATATGCAAAGAAATCAAGGGGCACTGTGTGTATAGAATAGTTTTTTCTGTATGAGTCAATATGTATTTCATATCCATTAAGTTACATTGTGGCCAGTGGTATGAGCAGAGTAAAATGCCAGCATCATATGCAAATACACAGTGCCCCTTGATTTCTTTGCATATAATTACTCTATCCACTCTCCTGAACATTTCCTACAATACATTCACTGCGGCGTATAGAACAGTTTTTTCTGTACAGGGCAGTATGTATTTCATTTCCATTGAGTTACATTGTGGAAAAAGAGGGAGTGGAAAATATTGTGTTGCTAGATGTAGCACACCATTCCCCATGATTAACCAGGTTTGCCTTATTCTACACATTCTCCTGAACATTTCCTACATTGCTTTTTCTGTGGAATATTCAATAGTTTATGAGCTATGAGGCAATATGTATTCCATATTCAGTCATTGGCATTGTCTGAATTTTGCCCTTGGAACGTGTTTTAATACCCACTTTTTATTGAAATTACTCTTAAATATGGTCATATATGAATTGTTGTCAATGTTTTGAGAGGTACATTTTCTTAAAGAATTAATAAACTCAATTTATGTCCGTTTTGAAGTAATACGTTGGTCTCTTTTATTTTGAAAATGTCCTGATTTTCGTGACCCGGAAGTGTTTCTTTAATGTTGCTCACAAGACGCTGATCCAAAGTCGCGTATAAGCGGACTTGGCAACTCAGCACCCCACCCACTGCTGTATAAGCGTTGCTAGGATAATGCCTACACAGCTCCTCCAACCTCCGACTGTTCCTGATAATCTTGGAACAGAGGAGCCAGCCCAGGTACCCCATAAGGTTACCCTATAGCCTAATCCTATCACAGCCGCAGGTTTTCTGTCCACAAACGTGAATCAAATAGCAGCTGGTTCAAAGCAGTGTTACTGCTTAATTGATCACGTAGCTAGTTCGAATTTGATTCACTGAAGGTGCTATTATGTTTCCATCCAATTACCGAACATGTTTATGTGCACATTCTAGTGGTCGCTTAAATGCTTATATGCGCATTTCACAAGTCAAGGTGTGTTTCCAGACGAACTGACTTGTAGGGAACTAAGCTGAGTGGCTGCTGTGTTAACTCGGAGCACACAGTTTTATTTCTGTGTTTGAAGCGGGATATTGGTCAGTGTATTTTAGATAGTTGTTCATGGCTGCATCTCCATAGATGAAAATAGTGAAAAATCAATTACACATCGTGTGTGCGAAACAGTAACGCCCTCTAAAAGGCACTGTTGAGCAAACTACAATGAAGTGAAATGGCAGGGTTCCAACGCCATGTCTTGGTTATGTTATGAGGGAACATGATGCATGTTTTCCTTCAAAGGTCAGTTGGAATGAGGGAGGGAAGGTGCTTGCATATACTGTACTATAACGCAGCAGGATTTATATGCATCTAATTGTAGTAGGCCATTGTGTAGTGGTAATTAAGATCTCCAGACTATTTTGTTTGTTTTCTGTTACTGTGTTCTCAGTAAAGGTTTCAAATATGTATTTCTAAAAAATGGTTTCAAGCGTCTGAGATATTCCCCATAGAAACTTTCCCGCTTGTTCGTCTATAAGTTTGCATTGACTTGTTGTCTCCTCATACTAGGTCTAGACACTCACAGTACTATCACCCAGCCCTAAACCCATTCATTTTCCAAGCGGACTAGCTCATACTATTCCTGTCTCGTTCAGTAAGTGAAGGGGAGGAGGAGACAAGTCATGTTATTGTTTGATACACAGTCTGGTAAATGCTAGAGGCAGCGTTCTTCACAGTCCCCCTTTAAGGACTCCTTATTTGAGGAGACCCCAGTGACACAGTTAACACCTCCTACAAACTTAGCCCATGACTGCTACTATGGAGCAGCACTTTAACAGCTTTGCCCTTGCTGTGATCTACAGGCTCCTGTCTGTGAACATTGCCCAAACTCCCAAATATGAGAATTGCAAGTTTGCACTGAAACACAGAAACACACACACACACACACACACATATACACTGTGTTATGTTTATGCACCGTTGGAGAAAAAGAGATGATTTGACAGCCTCAAATTCATCTTTTGTTGCTGGTCCTTTTGGTCACAGGACAGAGAAGGAAACCCACTGTGTCATTTCTTCAGTAGCAGACATGTCCAAACCTGGCTGATCCACGTGACCACAGAGTCAGGACGTAGTGAGGTGGTTTCAGCCAGACTGGAAGTGTCCCACTTAGGGGACATGCAATTCCTCCAAGTGACATCCATGCATAGCATCATTTAGCAAGCACATTTATTTTTATCTTTATCTTCATCTTAGGGGAATTTTCGATTTTATGTAAAAAAATATAAATAAATAAAAAAACAGCCCTAACTATAGGCCTAATCTATATCCCGGGGACGTGTTCCCAGGGACGCATCCAGTCATACGTGATCAAGGCCACACGTCTGGAGGCGTGGCAAACATCTGAGGGATTAATGACTGTTGCTGATGATCAATTATTTACACAAGATCCACTGACAATCCTGTGACCGTGTAAATGGTCACATACTGTAAAACAGGAAATACCAGCTGTCTTCCCAAAGATGGCGTCCCTCTTATGCAACACTCAACCCGACATGAATATTGACATTTTTGGAACTTGTAACCAGTGACTAAAGCCAACCACGATAACTGCATCAGGCTTCTTTCCTGTTCCAGACACCTTTTGTCCTGTAATATTGCTTTCGTAATACTGTGTTCTACCTGATTTTATCACTCAGTATGACTGTATGTCTAGATAAAAGATTTGTTGAAAGTGGACACAGATCTTCTATCCCTTATACACATATTAATGAACATAACTATTCATTATTGACAAATAGTTTGAGGCATTAAATTATATGTCTGTAAATTAAGTATAGACTACTCTATTGCTTTAGTACTATTTTCAAATGTGTGTGGTTATTTTTCAAATCTTAGTACTAAACTCCAAACTGATCACACTTGCAACACAGCAAGTCTTACATTCAAAACAAATTATTGTGCTTTCATATCACTTTTTTTTAAACATCTTTCACTACAAGACCTTTGATCCAACCACTAAGATGTTTGTGAAATACAATGAGTCCATTGATTAAGTCATCAAAACACAACATAATAATCTCTCCGTGTAGTCACTGTAACAGACAGTTAATCCAAGCGCAAACAATGAAAGACACATTTCAAAATGCCAATTTAAAGTGCTGCAGGTAATCTGTTTCTCTGTATTACACCATTTTGACATTATGCAACCTTTACTGCACACTCCCCATCACAATCGGCTGAAAATATTTTCCATAATTTTAATCCCATAATCAAAAATGTCACCAACGATCATGATGCCAAAAACAACTACTATTGCAACACAGGTTTCCTGTCTTTTCAAATGCAACAAACACTATAAGAAAGAAATTAAAGCTCACCACCACCTCCATTGTTTTGTTCGTGTTGTTTTGCCGCACCAGGCCACCAATCAGGCCTCCACTCCACTGTACAAGGACTTATCGACGACAGTGCTAAGACCGACTGGAGTCTTGTCGGCTAGAGTAACGTCGGTGTTGAGACCGACCGGAGTGGTGTCGGCTAGAGTAACGTCAGTGCTGAGACCGACCAGAGTGGTGTCGGCTAGAGTAACGTCGGTGTTGAGACCGACCGGAGTGGTGTCGGCTAGAGTAACGTCAGTTCTGAGACCGACCGGAGTAGTGTTGGCTAGAGTAACGTCAGTGCTGAGACCGACTGAAGTGGTGTCGGCTAGAGTAACGTTAGTGCTGAGACCGACTGAAGTGGTGTCGGCTAGAGTATTTTAACCAATGCTTTGCCGGAGTCAGAGGCTTAGGAGTGAGTTGTATATTTGGGCTGACCCATTTTATGTTTTTCACTGTCTTATTATTGGGATGGACAAGTATACCTGTTTCTAACATTGGGTGGAAGAGTCCCCCCCCCCATTTCTACTCCCTTTGTTGGAGGTGCAGAGTGGAGAAGGGGTGACATCCAACGCTTGACTTGGGCTAAAATAAATTCAGGAACTGCCAAATTGCACATTACAATGTTCATCAAAATGTATGTGTCAATAAGGCGTGTTCTAATAAGTCCTAAAATTGGAACCGGAACACTGTTTTTCCTAAAATTAGAAGTACCGGAATGCTGTTCCGGCCCAAATCAAGCACTGGTGTCATCACAGGGTGACATCGTGATGGGCTCCAGTGCCAATGGACACAGTAACGTCTGTACCCACCTTTCCGTGTTGCCTCCTGTTGGTCAGGAAGTTTGTGATCCACTGACAGATGGAGCTGGACACGTTCAGCTGGGGAGTCAGACTTGGCTAAAGTCCTGGGACTATGGTTTCGAATACAGACCTGAAGTCCGCAGGCACAGTAGCCATGCACGTCTTTGGGTTGTTGAGTTGTTGGAGGATGGGGTGGAGGAACTTGTTGACAGCTTGTGTCGGCCAAGGGTAAAGTGCAACAAGTCTGTAGTTGTCCACACTCCCGTTTTCCCGAGACTGGAACAACGTTGGATGTTTTGAAACAGTTCCTTGAGCGATAAAAGGGGCTTCACTCTTAGACATGGCTCTGGATTTCTTTGTATCTATATATTTTTTTGCATTACAGTATTTTAATTGCCCAATTTCCCTTTCAGCATTAAGCCCTATCTCAGTGGTTATATACTAAGAAAGTCTGTGGCAATTGATCCATTTGATTAGTAATAAGGTCAGAGTTTAGATTAATGTGTGAGAGCAGAGAGGTGCACGTCTGCAGGGATTTTACTGTGTTTCAGTATTTAGACCAGAGGTTTTGAATCCCTGGATGTTTCGCAATTATGTTGTAACCCTAAAGAAGCAATCCAGATTTACTGATTAAGGGCCTGATGATTAGCTGACAAGTTTAGTCAGGTGTGCTAGCCCTGGAATAGATCAGATGCATGGAATGGCTGAGGATTCCCGAGGACAGGTTTTGATATCTCAGGATTAGACATATTTCCTTTACATTCAGAACAGTGTTTCCCTGGTCCTGGAGAACCCAAGGGGCGCAAATTTTTTTTGCCCTAATATAAAACTTGATGATAGGTTGATTATATCAATCAAATATGCAAGTGGTAGGGCAACATTTGAATCAGGTGTGTGAGTGCTAGGGCAAAGACAAAAACGTGCAACCCTTGGGGTCCCCATCACCAGGATTGAAAAACTGCATTCAGACTGTGTTAAGAAACACACCCGCTAGCTTTTCTGTTTGGTGTTATACATTGTTTATTGAGTGGCTTAAACTGACTGCCAGTCAGGACCTCCGTCTGTGTCTTAGGCTTTGGCTCATGCAATATTTCCCAGTGACACAGTGATGTAAAACACACATAATGTCACAGTTTAGGAGAACATGGTGGGTCAGAGACTTGTCTTGACATGCGCACCTGATGTATAGAAA
This sequence comes from Esox masquinongy, assembly GCA_016801175.1. Lineage (NCBI taxonomy): Eukaryota > Metazoa > Chordata > Actinopteri > Esociformes > Esocidae > Esox > Esox masquinongy. The sequence goes on along the minus strand of JACXGI010012959.1, from coordinate 11,857 downwards.
CCAGGTCAGTGGGAGGAGTAAGAGAAACCTACTCAAAAGTGTGGTGGAAATTTACCAGGCAAGTATGTACTCCAATGTAATGTAGGTAATACGAGCATGCTGTACATTTAACAGCCTGTTTTTCAGTCAATTCAGGATCACACTGGTTTTAGTCCACTATTTACCAGATATTTAAAGAGGTAACCATTGCCCCAGGCTATTAAAGTGGCTGCCTATATATTTGACTTTAGTTTCTTCATTGGAAGTATTATTATTACTTATTACTATATAATACTTAAGCTCCTACTGATGAAGTTGCATATTTGAAATTTCTCTGCTCCATTTACTGGAGATAGCGTGGGAAACAGTTTATACTCTGAGACACTTACATATTAAGCTTTAAGTGATTTTTTATTTTACCATTATTTTATCAGACCAAGTCAATTAAGAACTAATTCTTATTAATAGTAACTTAATCATTTGCATGGAAGATGGGGGCAAACAAGGTTTATGGTGTTATGAGACTGATGTGTGTAGCAATTTTTTTATTTTTTTTACGGACTTCACAAAATGTAATTATCTGACAAATGCAGCTGGGTCCTGAGCAGGTGAGTCAGACAGGTAGAGACAACTGATGTTAGTAGGTGAGTCACATTTGTTTAGACCTTTTCCTGTTAACCGTATGAAGGCTAATGGGCACACATAAATAACATCTGGTCATTTTAATGTCTTAATAAAACGTCCAACTGCAGTGCTTTCAAACACAGGGAAAGTCAGAAAGAACAAACTCTTACTGGATTTTTAAAATTATTTTAGATTCATACAACTGAGAATTAAGTCGTAAATTCTGGTACAGTCCCAGAGCTTTCCGACCAGAAGATCCCATGATGTGATGTAAGCCGTTTCTCCCAGTTATTATGGAAAGCACCACTACTGTACCATTCTGACCAGCGTAGACTGGTTCACTACGTTTCTGTATGATTCAGCTGTTTATGTGAAGTGTATGGGAGCTGTGTATACATGGCATGTGATGTGAACAATTTACCCCACAGTGCTTATAATCTGTCTTCATACAAATAGAATTATGACATCGTAATATGCACTCTGAAGAGAAAAGGGTTCTAGGGAGTATCCTTTGCTTTGAAACTCTAGGAAACCTCTAAGTTCTTCTGGGCAAAAAATGTTGCAGAGAAGGAATTGTGAAGCAAATAATTCAATAGCAAACTGTTAGTTCAATATTAGTACTGGATCAGGTGCCTTTGTTTATTTTAGAACCAAGTACAGCAAGCGGAGACAAGGTCTGTCTCTAACGTTTTCATAGCCTCGACACAGTATGTTCTGTAGTTGCTCGACAACTCAGTAGGTCAGTCATCAGTAACCAGAAGGTCGTTCAGTCATTCACTGGTCATTATTCTGAGAGGACACAAAACAAAGAAATGCACCAGGAAAGACGGTGACATTCTTAATAAAACAGTAATTTATTAATTTTTTTTTTACTGAAAACTAAAATCATCCGAACAGCACATTACAAGGGCATCGTTAGGATATATTCTCCAAGGCTCAGTGATCATCACGTTCATACAGTACACCTGGCGTGTGCACGACATCTCCTTCAAAAAAAGAAAAAAAAAAAGAAAATGAAAACCCAGCTACAAAGGTGAAATCTAAATTCATCCCAATAAAGATGAGTGTACAAGAATAGACAAGTTTTGGTTTGGTTCTAAGCCACAAAGAATGAACCAGGTCGCCCAGGCGACGGTACAGGAGGCACAAATGACAGGTAACACTGATAGGACATACCATAATATGATCACACAAGAATTTACCGGGTTCAAGCTGGAGTTGTGAAATGCGTACAATAGTTTCCGTTAAGTGTGTACTTATTATCTAGCAGGGATTTTTTTATTATTGAAGTATGTGTTGGTACACTACAATCAGAATCAAAACGTTAGAATTCATTTAAATACATTTAAATTTGCAACGTAACAAAACGTGTGTGCATATAAATTCAAAACAGTTTACATCAACAGAAAGATGGCTCAAACTTCATTTTCTGCAAGTGGGCTAGTGCCAGAACCTTTGACTTTCTTCCTCTTAATCCAGAGGTGTCTCCATCTTCTCTTGATGTCTTTCTCTATTCCCACTTTTTGCTCTGACTTTCGCCTATCATTCACAGACTGACTAACTTTAATCCGACTTTATGTTGCAAAAAGAGTGCTGGATAAAACATGAGGTAAGAAAGTGGTTTGATTATAGATCATGCAGAACATGCTAAACAGCAACAAAAAGAATTTTAGATGTGGAGGAAGTAAAAAAAAAGAAAATACAAGTGTGCATTAAAAAAAGAAAAAGAATTACACAGCTTTGCGTCTTTGGTTACAAAGTAGGTTGAACAATTTTCACAGCTTTTTTTTTTTTAAACCACCAGCCCAGAAAGGAAATAATGCACATTTGAATTTCTAAAAAAGTTGGGGATGTATGATCATTTTCATTCTATTTTTAATCAACAAAAAACTATAGCAAAGGAAATGAACAGCGTTCTTCATCATACTATAACCGCCAAAGACTCATTGAAGATTTCACATCTCAAGAACTGGTGTTCACTTGTATGAACCTTCTAGGCGTTAATACTTTACACTCTCTAGAAAATGTACATTCAACCTAGATTTCATCTAATTAAAGTTAACAGCCTGTTAGTGTTAGCAGTGCTATGCCGTGGGAAATCGCATTTTTTTTGCCTACAAAGAACTACATTTTGAATTAGACTACCAATTTAACACCTAATCAATAACCTAACATATCTTTAACCAAAGTATAACGTTTTTTTTAATAATAGAAGTATTTCTGTGACATTGTTCATTTACATTATGAAAATAGCAGCCCTGAAATAAATAAATGCAAAAAGTAAAACTGAACTAATGCAGGTTTTTTATTTTATTTTTGTCAACATGTGGTAGCTCTGGGAAAACTAGTCTCTCCTCATTTTCTCCAATGGTGGGTTGAAGCCGCTCCTCCATCACAGTCTGTAATTCTCCTTCCAGTCATTCTCCACTTGATGGAAATAGGCTAGCATTGGGGGGGGGGGGGTGCAGGATTGGAGAATAGCTGAAGGCCACCTCCAGTTCCCCTGCCAGCACATGGTCCCATTGCCTCTTTCCCCTGCATGTGGGGCACAGCCCACGCCGTTCTCACCCCTGGGTCAGCTTCCCGTCGACTTGATGCTGGACGCCCAGCCATAATGATAATTTCACAGGATGATGGTTGTCTAATACCAGGGGGGCCGGACCGTGGCGGCATGCACGCTAAAGCATGGCTCAACGCCAGACAACGGAGGCAAAACAAAGGCTGATTTCGCTTGTTTTTTTGCTTCTTAAAAAACACAAAAAAAAACACAAAAAAAAAAACCAATCAAAAGGCAGTTCTGAGCTCTTCCTTTTACGTTGCTATGCGGCAGCAGCAGGGTCGGTTGTTTGCTAGGGTCTCTTCCTCACGCATCTCTGAGGCGAGTCGTGGGGAGGGTGGGGGTGTGCGGTCACGCAGAGGTGACATTTGGCTGTTGGGGCAGGCCGAGAGCCTGAGGCGCACCCTCCAGGGGGGTGTTGGCGGCGGGGAGATGCCGAGGTGGGGACATGCTGCCGGACGGGCTGATCTGGCTGGACGACAGCTGCGTGAGTTGCTCCGTGTTGGCCAGGGACTTCAGCACGGCGTTCTCCCGCTCCAGCTGAGAGTTCCTCTCGTACAGCTCCTTGATCTGCTCCTTCAGCACCTCCACCTCTTCGCGCACCGCGTACATCAGGTGGCTCTTCACCAGGTCCTGGGGGGAGGGGGGGGGGGTTAGAGCTCAGCACCACGTAACACTGCGCGCACAAACACTACAAGGATGTGAGGGGTTACGTCAGAGGTTCCACCACGACACACAGTACTCACATGGTCCTCTGGTAACATTCACGCACTTCAACTTTTTAATTTTAGCTGATGGGCAGAGTGTGCAAAACTAAAAAGAGACACTCACCATTGCTTGCTCTATCTTGTTATCAATGGCTACGACACTGGCTCCGGATGAACTGTAAAGGGGGAAAGAAAAAAATCACATTAAGACCAAAGGAATGAGGAAAAGGAAGGCCATCAAATTGCATTTAAAGGCCCACTTTGGCCAAAAACAGAACAAAATGACAGCGTTTAAAATGTGTTACTGATCAGTGCACCACCTATATATCCCATTTCAAGCGAAAAAAATATATAACAATTTAATCAATGAGATTAGTTCTGTCCCCCAGAAAATAAATCAGCCTGTAAAAATGAGGTACACATAATACCAAAGAAGTGAGCCAGCAGCGGATTCACCACACTTTTGCCATAACCATATCTTCTGGGGGTGTTCTTATATACCTTATAGACGTCCATGACCCACCAAAGATGAACCCGTTGTCTGTTTTCCCAAATAGAAAAGGGGGGCAGGGTTTGAGATTTTTTCATGCCCCAAGCCAGCCTTTAAGATAATCGTCAATAATCTATTACTCTTTCCAATGCGCGTGTTTCTGTTTTCCTTTACCGCCACAAGTCAAGCCTAAGCATGTCGGACATGATGTCATATCCCCTCGACTTGAGGAAAGTGGAGCAAATGCTTTTCCCCAATTAGCTGCTGCCTGGACATCCTAAGAAAATACAAAACAGTAACTGATCACATGGATGTTACAAGTGAAAGTACAGCTGTTCCTTAGTCGCCCTTTCAGCAATGCAGTATCACTGAAGGATGTTATGCAAAACTCTGGTTATGCCACATTGTTTTCCAGCATTAGCATGCTATAGCCTATGCATCTGGAATATTTAGCCTAGCCGAGCATGTCAATGAGTTTTAAGCAGCAAAGAAATTCGGGGCTTAGGCTTAAAGAACAGAATTCAGTGGGGAATGTGGTTAATGGGAAATGCCGTCCACACCACAGCGCGCTTCATTGTTAGGGAACGTCGTTTCGTGATACAGCGCACTTTCAATGGGCTCGGGTGAGTGCGGCGGCAACGCGCGAGCTTCACAATCCATCCCATCTAGGCCTCGTGGACACACCCTTAAAGATTACACTATTGTGATATGACACGGTGCATACAAAAGACAAGGATAATGGAATAAGCGAATTCGCAAACAACAGTTATAACTGAATAATTCAGTTTGTATCTAGGCAGCTGGTGGCCACTGTATTTTAGTGACAGAATAGCAAGTCATACAAAAACAGAACGGACCAACAACCGATTTTTGAAACCTAGTATGTTTTACTCTTCTCATTAAAGGAACATGTACAATGGTCTGAAATCTTCAAACGGCGCATTTATTTATAGATTCACATGCGTAAAAGGCGCGCATTGATCCCAACAACAGCCGTGTGTGTGGTGGAAAACCTGTGGGGGAATTGTTATGCAAGCACCACCTTCCGAATATATTCGTTGTTGCTCTAGTCATATGTAATTGTCTTGGCATGTCGCATCTCGGCATAGCATGCTGTTCTCAACCCTATTTGTTGGAACATACAACCTAATACACCGCATTCGTCTCATAGTTGTAGCCATCACCTCTCCTCACTCGCTCGGTTTAAGGTTTTACCCTTACAGAAAATTCATAATACTCACATCGTTCTGACGCAACGTCTCGTAAACACATTCGATAATATCCCGGGTCGATTAAATACAGAGAAGATTGTCAGGATACAGCCCTTTCAATAGACCAATGTGCGGTGGCTGCCTCTCCGAGCGGAGTACACCGCCCTGCAAAGCACCGAATGAACAAAGGGGCTCACAGCACAACACAACACGCCGCTAGAAGGTGCTCTGGCATAGTGTATCAAATGTCCCTTTAAAATTAGGACTTGGCATCGTCCGCATGAAACGGAGTCTATAAGTGACAAAGGCGCGTGTGCTAGACAGCGTGTCTTTGACCCATGTGGAATCTCAGCCGATGCAGAAAAGTATACTGGGGCGCAGTTAAAAGAACATTTCGCAAAAGGAGTTAAAACTAATACCATTCGACCAGGTCTTCCGCGTGTTCCACTGATGCCAGTCCCGGTCCATTCAATGTAAACAGCAAGACAACGAGTGCACGTGTAAACTGCCAATTTGAATGCCACATACACACGAGTCAAAGTCGACCCAGGTTGTTACAACAGGCCTACAGAAGGCTACCACATAACACGCCCAGCAAGTCTACACAGTAACTATTCTCCATGACACACAACTGTGGGCTCTTCTGGCTGATCGCGGATATAAAGCGAGTTGATAAAATCCCACTTAAAAGGGGAGAAAAAACCCTGCAGCACTGATAATGCCTCTTAGAGCAAAGTCTAACACGGTAATTTGGTGGTAACGCAAAGGTATTCAAATTGTGAAATACTATGTGAAATTACCTGCATCTTGCTCGGTAGGAAACCAACCGTCCCGAGTAAGTGGGTGAGGACACCGGGGAGCCGGGAAGGATGTAACTCATTTTGCATCGCATAATAAACAAAATCTTCCAAAACAAATCTCTCAGGAATGCCAATGGATGTCCACGGTATCTCTTGAGACTCGTAGGTGGCTAACAGTGTTTTGATGGGACTGTTTCAACAGTCTTTAAAAGCCTCAGATCAGACGTCACATGGACTTGCTTGGGGAGATGTGAGGGGAGGAGTTTGGTGAGCTCTACATTCTCGTTCGCTCCTAGGCCCTATAGTCTACTTGGGCGACAGCCTAACATCAATCATATTTGGAACTCTTAATATTCTCTGCCGAATGTCATTTATCACCCTGCTTCTGTCAAACTAATCAAATCTCTCGTCATGTTTGATTATTTTAAAGCAGAAATTACTGTTTGGCAGCGTTTATAAAGTCATTGGAAAAGTTCTAACGTTCTATCCAAAACAAAAAAAGATATACCAGTAAGCTATTTTATAGAAAACAACATTTTCAATTAGTCTAAATTAAAGTTACATATATAGCCTACTATCTGTACAAACGCTGAGATGGAGATAATTTACATGCAATTACAAATAGACCCATCAGCTGACAATTTCACTGTGGCAGGTCTTAAGAAACATTACGGAGCAAACAAAATAACAGAATAGCACATGTAACGATATCATGTTACATGGTCTTCGTTCACCTAGTTCTAGGGTACATCCCGAAAGTGTAGCAATTATGGAACAGCCTTCATTCTTGGGGGAAAAAAAGTTATATTTTAATAGATCCTTTTCAATCACCGAGGCGCACTGAATCCGCGCGTACGCTGTTACGTGACTGGCTGCAACTCTGCATGGCTACAGCCGAACTTGCACCTGGGCACGTCACAACTGTCAAACAGTAAGCTCATCCCATAGGCGGCGCGCGAGTTTCAAGTTTGGGGATGCAGTGTTCTCTCCCACAAAAAGCAACAACTTTAGCCTAACAAAGTTATTTCTAATGTGAAGAGTAGATTAATACGCGTGTACATTTCCAGCAATTACATTTGCAATTCCACACCACATTACATAGCCGAATCCTAAATTAGACAGGGTAGTCTACTTCCCTAAAACAAACCAGTGTTGAACTTAACCACACATCTAATCGGGGCCTGTACGTGGAGGCGAGACACCTAGAGGAAAAATCTAATTTTCTGCATATTTTCCTGAAACTCCTAAAATATCTGTGCTTTTGATTCAGTTGAAATAATCCGCAGGCACAGCTAAAGAGTTAAACAATAACACAGTTGTATCACGGTAGATTCATTTGTTCCATTAATTTCAATAAAAATATGTTTAAGGAGCACAAAACTCTAGGATGTTAACAACTTATTGGTGGAAGTTAAATATTGCATTTCTAATCTGCTGTCCCTTTAGTATGCTGTGTATTAGGCCAAATGTCACATACGCTGCTATATTATAGTGCTGGGGGAGTAGGGTCAGTTCTCCTTCTCCACTATAAATCCTTGTAGATCTAAGGAATGCATTTTCAAAATTTTCCCTGCCTCCTGCCCTGTTTTAAATTTAGGAGGACATGAGGACTTGGCCCACACCTGCAGAGCACCAGGCTTGAAAGACTCGTTGCTGTCCCCGTCCAAAGTCCTCCTGGTTGTGTTGCACATCAAGACGATACCTGACGATTTCAGCTGCCACTCTGCTGACCCCCCCTCCCCCCCGCGTTGTCCCTGTACTTGTCCATCTGGTCATGCTTCTGACCTGACTCTGGACTCAGCCCACATGCATTTATTAATTATTACAATTTGTACTCTCAATATGTTCACCCGGCACAGCCAGAAGAGGACTGGTCACCCCTCTGAGCCTGGTTCCTCTCTAGGTTTCTTCCTAAATTTCGGCCTTCTTAGGGAGTTTTTCCTAGCCACTGAAATTCAACACTACTGTTGTTTGCTCCTTGGGGTTTTAAGGCCGAGTGTTTTGTAAAAGCACTGATGTAAAAAGGGCTTTATAAATAAATTTGATTGATTGAAAATAAATTTGATTGATACAATAAACTTTAGAACATTACAATTACACATGAAGGTCTTCAGATAAAAGCTTACAAAATTATTTAGCATTTAAGTATTCTAACATGAATTCAATTAACTGCTACTTCTATGCAATCCACAACTTTCCTCCTTTTGGGTTAAGATAATCCTGATTTATTTTGATTAATACATGTTTTTAGAAAACTCAGGGCCTACAACCCCTAATTAAAAGGGCTTATCCGGAGGATCAGAATCCCAATTTAGTTTTTAAAAACCCAATTCTAAGAGATAATCCTATCTGACTGGGGTAATCCTATCAGATAACAGACAAAACAGACCCTGGTGTAATTTGAATTATTTTATTTATTTATGTATCATTGGCAAGTTTAACTCCATTTACTTTTGAGTTTCTAGGATTATGAGCACATTATTAAGAGTTGTTTGGCTAATCCAGACATTCTGAAAGAAGTGCAAAATAATCCCTTTGTAATACAAATCAAAACAACGGACCAGCATGAACTTTGTTGTATGATTTAGGGAAAGCTCCCTTTCCTTAGTTGTCAATTCGCATTGCGCTGTTTAATCAGTCTCCCCATTTAAAACTGACCACTGATTGATAGTGCTGTCACCAATCAGACTAACATGAATTCAATGTTGTCTTTGAACTATTATTATACAGTGTTTCTCTCCATTGTTGTGTGTGTGTGAGATTGGTGTTGATCCATGGTGTCAATGGGCCTTTATCAGAACCGCCAGGTAGTTTGGGTCCAGACCATTGCAGAGTTACTGGGGACGCTCATTGTATTTGCTCTCTGCGAATGGGCTCACGGCCCAGGCGTCAGCCGGTATTTACGACGACCCCGGAGAATTTGGGCTAAATGCCTTGCTTTGCGCTCAAGGGCAGAACAACAGGTTCGTCATCTTGTCGCCCTCCGGGATTGGATCCTGTAACCTTTGGGTTACTACCTGCTGCCCTTACTGCCAATAGGTTCTGCTTTGATGACATACTTATAACCTACTTGCAACATTTCCAGCATGCCTCTTCCTTGCAGGGGTTAGGATTGTACAGCTACACCAGTTAAACAGGCCGGGGGGGGTATTGAATCAGGTAACCACTCTGTGATGAGTGGTTACCACACACATTCAGGGCTCTGGCTTGATTTGAATCTGACTAGTTGAGAAAGAAAAAGAAAAAAAAAACAGGAGAGCCGCACACTGTGCCACCGGAGAACTGGGCGATTACCAAACACACCCAGGACAAATGAGGTCACGTAATGATCCTCCGACTGAGGACGGCGTGCACTTAACCACGGCAAAAAACACAGCAACAGCATTCAGCCACGTTCCGTGTCTCTCGCCCAAAATGGGAGACGGGCAGGGAGGAGTTAAAGTGAAGGAAGACTCTGTAGCCAAACAGCGTCCAAGGAAAACAAGCACTGTTAATTGTGGGAGGGGATATTTATATTAAAAAGAGAGACGGCTTGCTGTGTGTCAACCGCAACAAGGGCCTGGGTTCACCACAACAGTGCACATGACGTGTGTCTGTGTGCGCGCGCGCGCGAGCGCATGTGTGTAACAACACCAAATTCCAGTCGCCCCCAGACCACCAAAAACAAACAAAAAACAATGAACTCGCGCGTGCCAACCCCAATCACCCACCCACACCACCAAAACCCCCAATGGGACAACAGCAGAAAGAGGGGGGGGGGGCTCCCCCATTTACGTCAGGGAAGCTGACCAGACCGCAGTGACAAAGGAAAGCACAGAACACGTGCAAGGGCAGAGAGCACCCCTTCTCCCTCCGGTCAGATCGCATACCGTCGGAGAATGAAAATCAAATTCACTCTTTAATGAGGGACAGATGCCCCGGCACACTTCACCCCGCAAACACAACACCGTGGAGAGGCAGCTGTACAAATCACACTCTTCAACAGTACCACCACCCCGGTCCTCAAACAACCACCACCACCGTCCTCAGACAACCACCATCCCCGTCCTCAAACACAGGATCTCAGAGTGGGGAGAGGAAAAACGGCGTGGCGGGAGACGTCTAGCGACTTGGCTCTTTCACATGCAAGGACCTTATTCCTCCCATTATACCGCAGGCCTCACTATCCTTCAACATCTGCAGTAACGCCACTGGACCAGATGATATCAGCAGAGTGCCCCCAAGTTTTAAGCCCAGGAATTTGGGAAAATCAGGGCAATCATTTTGGGTGGGGGAAATATTGGTAATCCTGGGGTTTTCTTTTTGTTGAGTTGGTTTGGTCTTTAGAATGACAATAGTATGTATTGTAATAGTATTGGTATTATACATTTTCATGTTTGCTCTAAGCCCGCCAATGCTCTAATCCTGAGCCAAGGGTCTTCCCCGAAAAATGTGTATCAATAATTATCTGGAAAGATAGATAATAGTTCCTATTTTGTTCGAGTCATACCGACCAACCCGCACGCACACACACAATCCCTCACGGAAATGAAGCAGCAAATAATCTTCACGCTACCTGCATAGAGTCCTGCTATCTTTCCAATGACACCTACAATTGAAAGAAGTTGGAAATGGATGAATGGGTTCCTTTGAAAAAGGTGGTTTCTGGGACTGCGTTGTTAGGGCAGGTTGCCTGGCGAGCAGGGAAGCTGGCTGACAATGGCCAATAAAAACCTGACGTGGGAAAGATCGTTCACTGCATATTGTTCAGGTGGCCATGCACATTACACAAGCAGACAGACACAACTGGAAAAGCACACTACACAATCAGAAACACACAACGAGAAACGCACACTACACAACCAGAAGTGCACAACCAGAAGCGCACTCTCTTCCCTAAGGACTAGGAGTAGCCGGACGCATCGAACACGGTTCCCCAATTACTTTTTAATTGCAGGATGGGCAACTTGGCTAATTACAAAATGAGTGAGAAACATAAAACGGGTTTCTCTAATAAACTCTGTTGGGTTATCCATTTATCCATTTAAGTCACCAGTCTAAATCAACTTGTTTAAAAAAAAGAAAATAAAAAAAGAAAACACACAGCCTTAATATCGATTGCCTTTATAATAATTCAATACGTTCCCCTTCATCATATTTTGCACATTTAAAAATGTAATCGAGCTTAAATCCTCAACTAGCCTGGCAACCAGAATGTAAATTAGGGAACCAAACTAATGTCATTGATGTGATTCAGGAGGCTACACTGTAGTCAGTCACGTAACAGTCACACAGTATACAAGTCCAGACATGGACTTCATTTCCCATGAAACCCTGTCCCCATACTGTTTACATTGTAGGATTTACCGTACGTACAGTGGACAAACACACACACACACACACACACACACACACACACACACACACACACACACACACACACACACACACACACACACACACACACACACACACACACACACACACACACACACACACACACACACAGA
>JACXGI010012958.1:0-21735 GCA_016801175.1 Esox masquinongy | reverse complement strand
TACTGAGACTGCACTCGTGAAGGTAACAAATGACCTTCTAATGGCCTCAGACAAAGGTTCCGCATCCGTCCTGTTGCTTCTTGATCTTAGTGCTGCTTTTGACACTATTGATCACTCCCTTCTCTTAGAGAGACTGGAAACCCATATTGGGCTACGTGGACATGTTCTAGCCTGGTTTAAATCTTATTTATCTGAAAGAAATCAGTTTGTATGTGTTAAACTCAAGAAAAACAGAAATGCTCGTTTTAGGACCCAAGAAACAAAGAGCTTTGTTGGCAGATCTCACTGTGAACCTCGACGGCTGCATGGTTGTATCCCAAAAAACTGTAAGAAACCTCGGCGTTACCATTGACCCTGACCTCTCCTTTGATGAACAAATAAAATATGTCTCAAGAGTTGCTTATTTTCATCTTCGAAACATTGCAAAAATCAGAAACCTTCTATCAAAAACTGATGCAGAAAAACTAATCCATGCTTTTGTTACTTCTAGATTAGATTACTGCAATGCTCTTCTTTCCGGTTACCCTGACAAATAAATAAATAAACTTCAATTAGTGCTGCACACGGCTGCTAGAATCCTAACTAGAACAAAAAAGTGTGAACACATTACTCCAGTACTAGCCTCTTTACACTGGCTGCCTGTTAGGGTTAGGGCTGATTTTAACGTTTTATTGTTAACTTATAAATCAATACATGGACTTGCTCCTACTTACCTCGCTGAAATGATCCAGCCATACATAACTACACGTAACCTTAGATCGCAGCCCACATGCACTTATTAATTATTACAATTTGTACTCTTAATATGTTCACCCGGCACAGCCAGAAGAGGACTGGTCACGCCTCTGAGCCTGGGTCCTCTCTAGGTTTCTTCCTAAATTTCGGCCTTCTTAAGGAGTTTTTCCTAGCCACTGAAATTCAACACTACTGTTGTTTGCTCCTTGGGGTTTTAAGGCCGGGTGTTTGGTAAAAGCACTTTGTGACAACTGCTGATGTAAAAAGGGCTTTATAAATAAATTTGATTGATTGATTGATCTGCCATGCCTAGTTTAGGGCCAGTCAAATTAACAGTGAACCGCAACATTAGCTAATTCAAATTCGCCTAACCCAACCCAAATTCTACTACAACCTATGACATAATCAACACTGTAAATATTATTTGAACAAGAAATCTATAATACTAATCAATAACGGTATCTCACGGTTTATCAGAAATGCACAAATAACATCACAACAACGTCCCTTAAGGCAGATGTCCGAGCAGAACCATCTTGGTCCCGTGGCATGAAGATTTTCACAGGCTAGTACAGGACGGGCTACAGGATATGACTGAGGGGGCATTTTTTATCAATGGGGGGTATATGTAATTCATATACCATTTGCAGTGTTTAAGGGGAAACAAAACAGGGGGGGGCACAGATACTATCTGGAGGGGCAATGGCCGGCTTTGCCCCCCCTCGTGGATGACGTTGATTGGTCTTGTCAGACTTTCTTACAATGAATGTACTTTAACTTTATAAGCAATCACAATACATCACATTACCTCATCTTTTATAAGGATCAGCCTCTTACCCAAACCAGCCATCAGCAATGTCAGTTCCTCAGCACCTTTTGGGGTGCGGAGATCTGCCCAGGCAAGGGACAATTTTTTTTTTACAGTTTTCGGGGTAATACTTTTGCTGCTGGCCAATGCAAATCTCTTTTTTCCCTGTGGTTGATCACGCCTAAAAAGTGCAGGAAATTACCTGGACATGAAGATAAAAAAGTTAAATAACATGGAGTAACATTCACACACAAAACATTCACCTTGTCATGTCCTGCTCAACAGTCGGTGTTAACTGATGTTGAGGTTTGGGAATGGGTTGAGGTTTTGGGGATGGATTGAGGTGTGAGGATGGATTGAGGTTTGGGGATGGGTTGACGTTTGAAGATGGTTTGAGGTTTGGGGTTGGCTGACAGTTTGCTGGTGGCTGCTCCTCTCAGTTTAATAAGGAAAGAAGGTTATGAACAGCAAACTCAAAAGCATCAGGTGCCTTTAGAAAACATGTAAATTAGGATAATTAAGGAAATTAACATCTGCTGCTCAATACATTGAGCATGCTAGGAGGTTTAACATGTTAGTTACATTTGTAACAAGATCACAAAGCTATTGTCATGGGTGTAATCAATACTCTTAACTGCTATGACCCAGGTTCCCCTAATTGAGTATTTTTAATCAGAAATGTGATTGGCTCCCTGCCCGTTCATAATCCTTTTATCATTGATTTCAGGTGCAGTTGAAGGTAAGATTAACAAATATTAATTTTGGAAAAATGTTTTAAGTAGTACTTGCACCACAACCTTTATTATTGTTGAATATTGTGATCTGAACCAGACAATTTTAGCGAGGAGGGTATATCTGCAGACCGCAAGTCGGAGGCATAACTTAATATGGGGGTTCCTGAATATTAAGTTACGCCCATTGACGTTTTCCATTGGTGTGGTGTTTTGATTATGTGCGTCCGTTTATGAAGGAAAATTCCAGGGTCAATGACGAAGATTTCGTTAAGTGCTTCCATATGACAACTTCTAGCTATATACAGCTCCGGAAAAAATTAAGAGACCACTGCACCTTTTTCTTTCCTTTCCAAAAATGTTGAAAAGGAAAGTTTTGAGTGAGGAACAGAAGCATTCAATTTGCAGTGGTCTTAGGGATAGTTAACGTGTTCACTGAGATCACTTACCTACTAAATTATTTGAATCTGATATTTGAATAGCTTGCTATTTACAGAATACAGCCCTTAAAGCCAGGGTTGGGTAGGTTACTTTTTAAATGTAATCCGTTACAGTTACAAGTTACTTGTCCACATTTGTAATCAGTAACGTAACTTTTTGATTACTCAAACTCAGTAAGGTAATCTGATTACTTTTAGATTACTTTCAAGAGGCATTGGAAAACAAATAGGAATAGCCTATAACCAACTGAACACCTTTTACGGGATCAATCAATGTTCACATAGCTGGCCAAAAACGGATTTTGTATTTTACCTTATGGGTTGTGCAGGCTACAGTGCCTGTGGAAATGGATTTCTAAACCATTGCTTTTTAGTTCAATACGATTGGGCTACATTACACGCTAAAGGTCTGTCAGATATTCAGTCATTCCAATTAATCCAATAAACCTCTATCTTCCAGAATCTGACTTTTTATCTGAACATAACCCAAAATCTAATGATTCTAATGATGAACCCAAAATCTAATGATGCCTGTTCTGTTATTTGTGTTTCATTCATGTTTTTATTTGCTTCAAAACATTGTTGAAAAATAAATGGCAATTACTCAAAGGGTATTGACATTGTTGTTTATAAAAATTAAGATATCCATAGCTTTTCGCGCATAAACTAAATCTGCAGGAGTCTGATGATTTGCCCCACAACCAACATTGTCAAAATGTTGCAGTAACCCCTGGCACGCGAATGCACGTTTGCAATCGTGAACACCCGCATAGAAATAAGATTTACCCGCGCGAAAGTAACCTGCGATTATTATGGACACCAGTGATGTGTTTTCAAAACGCAAATGAAAGAAATAAAATGTGATTATAAACCTGCACTCTTAGCTTAAAGCAAATGACGTTAGCAGCAAACGATAATTAATGAACACAATTTTCAGAGCTGCAAAGCAAGCAGAATCACATGGCCTACCTGTATGGAGGAAGTTGATGTGGCCGCGTCAAATGCAAATAATCATCCTTTGGCAGAGTGCTTCCCAACACACATTTTCTCCTCAAATGTCGTGGTAAATTCCATATCATAATTTATCTTGAAGGCAGCGCCATGTTACAGCTATCTAACAAATAGTTGCCTAATCTATTAAACAATTCCTGTAAAAGTTCTTTCCTGGCTGTGATGTTCGATGCATTTGACAAATAAACCTTGAAACTTGAAAAAGTAACACCAGGTAGGCCTATTGCCTATCACTGTTCTGAGAATTATGCGTTGAGTAGATGACTAAATAACATTTTATATGACTCTGCAAATATTATCGAAGATATACTCTGTTTTTACCAGCCATCCAACCATCCAAAACCGGAAAAATTTAAACTAGCGCTTCCTCCATCACTAAACTGGTTATGCGCGTCCACCTTTGCGCGCATGATGATCACACACACACAACTGAGGTGCGCAATTCATATTTTGGTTCAAATAACTATGTTTTTATAACATTAAATAATAAACTCAAACACAACGTGTCATAATTATTTCGCGCACCTATTCTTTTTCAATTGAAGTAATCCAAAATTAATCATACATTTTTTCAAAAGTATTTGTAATCCGATTACAATATATTTGTTGGTAACGTAACGAATTACAGTTACGGATTACAATTTCTGCAAAACTAAAAAGCCCATCTCAAAGCGAAAACAAGGGCTTTTAGAAAAACTTTGTGAGAAAATGAAAGTCAGAAAGGAAAACATATCACATGCAAATACAGGAACAATATAGACCAAGAAGCTGAAAACAACCCAAAATATAGAGAGAGGATGGATTCACAGCGACGGTAACGTAGCCAAACAGGTGAGGGCAAAGCAGGGAGGTGGCACCAGAAAAATTAAATTGCCTATTAATTGCTGGATGATAAGAATTGAAAGAAAATGTAATTGCTGGATTAAAAGACATCCTTCAAGAAGGAAATAAACTTTTCTTTCCTAATGGAATATCTGCTAAAGGATCAGAATCAGATTTTGAGTTGTGGGACTTCAAACAGAATCACCTTACTGATGACATTTGCCTGAATGTTGGCACTACGTACGAGACTGCAGGGCTGACAATGTTACACTTTTACATTGCAACAAATCCAAAAAGAACTTGAAGATGATGCCAGCGAGACATCTGAAGTGATTCTTGTCTCAGCACACAGTGGCAATGAAATCGATACCGCAGGACTACAAGTGGGAGATGTCATGGTTGACTTTTATGGAGTCCAGCCTTATTTAAATATATCTGTTGACTATGCAATTACCTTTGGTCCCCTTTACGGAGTTGAAGAAGACACAGAGGACACATTGGTCTATGAGGGTTTTCCTATGCCCACCAGTCCAGCTCATCTAGAGGATGTGATAACCATCACTGTACATCATGCTAACACTTTACATTACATGATTACAGCTTTCTCTGATGCAGAGATTTTGAACAAAGCACTGAATGTGAGATTCATACTTCCAAACAACAAAGAAGCAGCAGGCAGTGGATCTGGCGTACTGAGAGATGTTCTCAGCTGCTTCTGGCATGAATTCTACGATCGATGCACACTTGGTACAACAGTTAAAGTGCATTCGCCATTATTTCCCTGATGAAACATGGAAGGCAATTGGCAGAATCCTTTTGAAAGGTTACCAAGATTGTCAATATTTGCCAAACAAACTTGCACTCCCCTTCCTTTAGCAGGTGCTTTTCAACAATGTGTACAGTGATCTTAAAGCACATTTTCTGCAGTTTGTGAGCAGCCAAGAAGTGAGGTGTTGATGCAAGCGCTGAGTAATTTCTCTGCAATTGACTCTGATGATCTTGTGGAAGTTCTAGACAGCTATGGCTGTAGAAAAAGAATAATGGCAGAGACTCTTCCTACAATAGTTGATGAAATATTGCTCAAAGAACTTGTCCCAAAACCCATGTTTGTTATTGACTGCTGGAAGGAGATCACCAATTATCATCTCTCACTCAGTCCAGAGGCACTGACCAAGTTGTTCTCTGACCTGCAACCAACCACAAAAAAGGTCTGCAAACTGCAGAAATTTGACGTCAATTTGACCCCAAAAGAGAAGGAAGTCGGAAATCATCTGAAAAAATTCATCAGAGAGCTAGATGAAAGTAAACTTCAGAAATTTCTGCGGTTCTACACTGGCTCTGATCTCGTTGTTACAGACAGCATCTATGTGGAATTTGAAGAAATGACAGAGTTCACAAGAAGACCAATTGGGCACAAATGTGGGAAGATTCTGCACATAGCTGAAAGTTATGAGAACTTCACAGATTTCCGTTCAGAATTTAATGCCGTTCTTGAAAGTAATTTCTGGGTAATGGACATTGTTTAGATTGACACAACCATTACCACAAGAATATACTGTTTAGTTTTTCATGTTTGAAATTATTACGCAGAATTGCAAGGACAGATTTGCAAGGAATTGTGAGGAATACATATTTAAGACCATTAATAAGCACTTCAGCATGGCCCTTATTAATAGTTAGAGAGAACTTACTCCAGCTGTGCAGAAGACCAGCTTTGGCTACAAAGACTATAGTACTATTATTGCTAGTTTTGTGTGTTTCAGTGGTGCATTCGCAAACCACAATAAACTGACATACTGCCCATTACCAAAGTCAGATCCATCTCCACCAGATCTAAGTTGTCCAGCTACACAACACAAACCTTCTGGCTGGACAGAAACATGTAATTGAGGTTGAGGGCTTACATTCCAGCAGCAGCAAGAACTGTGGCATGCTTCATCACTGCTGTATGTCATAAGCTATATAATGTAATGAAACTATTTTGGTCCTTTATGCTTTTTTTGTAAGTTGCAAAAGGATGTACCAACCAGGTGAAAGATGTGTGTAAACCATCTTTAAATTTCAGCCAAAAATGTAGCCAACCCTACCTCTGTCTATCAACTGGAATCTCATGTTTGTCCAGCAAACGCTTTTGTTCTAGTCATACTAGTTCATCCAGACCATGTTTTTTGCATAAGCAGGGTTTTTCCTGGCTCAGAACGCGTCTTTGGGGGGTAACTACGCACAACAGTAAGCAAGATCGGTCCGCATACAGTAAAGGCAAAATCTGACAGAAATCTATGCATTTTCTTGTTACTTGACCATTTGATAAACAAAAATGTCTATCATGCTTGAATAAATGAAACCCCATTAACAAAACTGGTTAAAAAATATAAATTTTATTACAACATTGGAAGGGGGGAGGGGATTGAGTATGAGGGACAGGGGTGTGGGGTTGGGACAGGCAGTCAGTTGCAGAGGACACACCCTGCTTCAGAGCATTTCACCCTCTTTTTAGTAACTGAATAAAAGGATATAGGACTGGACGATATGACCTAAAATCAAGATCACGATAAATTGAACATTTTACCTCGATTACGAATAATGAACGATTATTTTGAGTTTTGTTTTGTTTTTTTGCTTTGTTTTATAATGTGAAGTTTACATTGTAACATTAAGAAAGGTGCTATTTTGTCACGAGTGGTGGTGGAGAGGAAGCAGGCGCATACCGGTCGTATTCGATGTAGGCTTTTTTAATGAAAACAAACACCGAGTATACAAAACAAACGTAATGAAAGTAAAGGGGCTGAAGTTCAAACAGCAAAACGGAAGCACTCACCAGTTACTTGTGAACATACTAACGAAGACAGGGAACATTGACCGACAAGTGAGGGGAGCAGAGGAGAAACATTTAAACACATACTAATGGAATGATTGGGACCTGGTGTGAATGATTAAAGATATGTGACACAAACAAGTCCGGGATGTGTTTGTGGGAACTGGAGGTGCACGCACGGTGGCGCTGATCCTCACCATACCGTGACATATATGAACAGTTTATTGTTGTCACGTTATTTATTTAGTGTGCTGAAGTAAAATATTATTTATATAGCACCGTTTTAAACACATGTAACAAAGTGCATTTCAAGAACATCAGCACAGAAAAGAAAAGGAGAATAAAAAGCCATATAAAAACATTAAACATTATCATTTATGACACAAACAACAAATACAGAAAGAATATAGCAGCCAGTCACCACCCACATATCCCCAAATAGATTATTGAATATTGTAGCATTGTGTTTGTAGAAGTGCACTTACCGATTGCAAGGTGCAGCCTGTGTCCAAAACACTGCTGCCGTGTCCATGCATTGAGCTGTGCAGCTTTGACAACATTAGCGCCGTTGTCTGTCGTTATGGCCACAAGGTTATGTTACGTGAGTTCCCACGCAGAAAGCATATCTCTCAGGGCCTGTGCAATCATCTCTGACTTGTGATCCACTAGAAAACATGCCGTCTCAAAACATTTGTTGCGCAACTTCCATTCATCGTCAATGTAGAGCAAAGTAAGGCTCAAGTATGGGTCAATCGTCCTACTTGACCAGAGATCAGATGTGGCTGCAAAATGCTGAACAGACTTCAGCAGCTACCTTTACGACATGTTTTGTACATGTTGGGCAGCGCAGTTTAGAAAAAGTATGGTCACGATGGCACAGTGTATCTTCTGTCGAGAGTTTTAACAAGGTGTTTAAACCCACTGAACTCCCCTGTAACCATGGGAGCCATGCTCTTCGCGATGTAGTACCAAATTGTGTCAGTTATTTATTTCCATCTTCTTGAGTCCTTTTGAAAATGTGTAGCATTTGTAAATGCTTGTGTTATCGACACCTACTTTGTGAAGGCACTTGTTGCTGGGTGCTTGTCAGTCTCTCTTTTTTTGAGCCATTCACTGTACATATTCGGTACCGTAATTATGCTCCAAGTGTTGAAACAGATTGGTGGTATTACCTTTGGTCGCTGAAACAGTTTTTCTTTGTTTAGATTTGACTTCATTTTGTTAAGAGTCGTCTTTACTGAAGCCAAAATGTGTCCAAACGACGGACACTGGGTTTTTCTTTGGAACAAGTTACTCAGTTGACTCGACGTTTGAGTTCTCATCCATGTTGCTTCCATACTGCTGTCTTGGACGAGTCACGTGACTACACACGCGGTAGTATGTTTTTAAGAAAAAAGTATTTACAGGAAAAACTGAAATAACATGGGAAAATTACGTCGGTTAGAGAATGTCATTAGCCTTCGGTTTATGTTCTGCTTGTTCAACAGTTGTTTGATCAATTGCTATTAAACACATTCGGAGAGGATTTGAAATGCAATTTCTTTCAATTCTTATCATTTTGGCGCTGGTGATTTTCCTTTGGCGCTCGCTAAAACCTCTTTGGGGGCACCAAAAATTCCTCTATGCAGGAAAAACCCTGATTAGTCATACTTGCAAAATGTTGCTTTATATGCAACTGCTGGATGTAATTTAATTCAGGTCTTTAAAATTTGAATGCTTGCTGATTATTTGTAATATACCACTTCCTGCTTAGTGAAAGCAAGTCTGAAGTGTAGTTTTCTGTAAATGGGTCATTCTTCAGGGAGTGCCCTGACTGTAAGGAAAAATAACTACCAACCTCTACCTTTGATGCAGGAGAGCAAACCTGGTGGTTTGAATGGAAAAGCAAGGTGGAGGAGGGGGAGAAGAAGATAAAGGATGGAACACAAGAAAAGTTTAAAGTTCATCTCACAGTAAAGGAAAAAGTCCAAGGGACTTTACAGACATTGCTCGATGATTTTTCAGAGCAACTTTAAAAAAAGATGGGAAAACACATCTATAATATCAGACATCAGTATTCTCCTCTCAAAACACTAAAGGAAAATTTAGGAGAGAATGGCATTGTTTTGCAAATTGATTTAGCAGAAAACTGTATGTGTAAATATGGGAATGAGATCCAAGCAGTCCATTTTTGGTGATTCTCACCAACAGGTCTCTCTCCATACAGCTGTGGTTCACACCAAAACTGGGGTGGTGTCTGTCTGTTCTATTAGCTCATCAATGCGCCATGACCCATCAGCAATCTTGGCTCATCTCAACACAGTGCTCTCATACCTCAATGAACTGAACCCAACAGTGACCACACTGCGTGTAATTAGTGATGGGCCAACAAAACAATACAGGTCTAAGAAAAACATATTTTTCCTGTTCAAAAACCCCCTTTCAGCTGGGGTTTCAGAGGATAACTTGGAACTTTCTAGAGGCAGGACATGGAAAAGGCCCAGCTGATGGAATTGGTGCAGCGGTTAAACGGCAGGCTGACTCACTAGTAGCGAACGGCATTGATCTTCCAAATGGAAAGGTGCTGTATGAGCAACTCTCAAAACAGTCATCCACTGTGAAGCTGATGTATGTCACTGAGAAGGAGATTGAGGAAATGGACAGTCTCCTTCCTGATGGCCTGCAGACTATCCGAGGCATGATGCAGGTACATCAGGTAAATCCTTTTCACCACACCCACATTAACTGTTTTATGCAAAGGAAGTTTGATGTGTGTAAAACATTTTCATTTTATGTTTTCATCTCTAGCGTGTGTAATTTGAATACATTATGCTCCTCTAGATTGTCTCTGCAAGACCAGGAGAGATTTCCTGGTGAATTCTTAGCTGCTTTTGCTCAGAGCCCCATCATTGCAGATGTTTTTGTCCTCAAACAGTGGACATGGAAGGAACATGTGATACTGAGGCTCCTGGGAAAGCTGCATCCTCAAGCACACCTACCACCACAGCTCAGCCCATTGCAGACCTTCATGAAGGACTGATTGGAAAATGGTGTGTGGTCAGATATGATGGGGACTCTTACCCGGGCGTCAATAAGATGTTGGCTCTGACAGCTGTGGTTTGGTTAAAACCATGAGTCGTGTTGGCAAAAACACGTTTTTCTGGCAAATGAGAGATGATGTGGTCTGGTATTGGCAAGATGTTCTTAGACTGGTCCCAGAGCCTCAACCAGTTACAAAGAGGCATGTGATGTTGGATTCTGCAGTTTGGGCAGAAATATGTGCTGTCCTTGAATACGTTGGATAAACGCACCTTTGGTGAGGGTTGTGAGGTATAATTGGCTATGTCTATATATATCAATATTAAAATGCAGGTCTAGTTCTGCCACCAAGTATATGTTTATTGTGAAAGCAAATGCCTATTTGTAACATTAAGACTGTAAAATAGGGTTGTTGAAAGTTTGATTTAGCTTGGTTTGATATTTAGTTTTTTAAAAATCTAGTTTCAAATTCACTTTACCAATAAGCTCACTTATATTTAAAGTTAGAGTTTTTGTTTGTTTCATTTTGAACTTAAAATGTCAAACTCAAAATTAATGTAGTTCCAATTTGTTACCTTTTAAACAGATATCATTTCAAGCTATATAAATCTATTGTTCAATCGTCATTCTTAGTTTTGCTTCTTTTTTTACTTTTTTAATAGTAAGTCCAACCTTTGCATTTTCTTGCAGATTTCAGCGCATAGAAAGCTGGAGAGAATAATTTTTCTGCCACCTGATTTAATGTGCATTAATGGTTTAACTTCAGATAACAAAGGTCTATTTCAAAATGTATGTTACTTTGTGTCAGGGATAATAAAAGTAAACATTGTTCAACAATACTGCTTGTCACATGTCATTTCCAACACATGCAGTCTTTTCCGCCACGCTATGTCATTTCCATCACAACACATATTTTTAGGAATAAATCATAAAAATAACACAATACCACTTATAATATTTTATAGTTTTAAAAAATGGTGCAGTTATTGTTACAATTAAATTATAGAAATGGAAAACTCATGATTTTGCCATGTAGGAAATTGAATCGAAGACTTTAGTGAAACATTTGAAAGCAGTTTTCCATCTAAACAATAGAAACATATTATCCCTAAAATACTGAAAATAAACAGAATTATACATTTGGGCAAATCTATGTGTGAAATCTCATTACATATTTTGAAAACACAAGGTATGTTAATAATTTTGTTTAAAAAAACACAATTTTGTAGTGTGATGGAAATTATGTTTTTCTCTGAATGTTAGAATAAAATGACAAACAATATATATTATTTAAATAATTCCATCACAGCCACTATCAGAAAGTGATTCATCACAAGATGGTGAAATTAAATGTATCAGTAAATTTTTCTAAACATGTATTAGATTTAAAAAAAAAAAAGTTTCCAGACCAAAATGGACCATAGTTGAAGAATGACCCAAATACTGAAGCTATTCTGATGTTTTCTCAGATGTCTCAGATTTTGAATTGCAACAATATAACAAACTCTACATCTGCCCATTGGTCGTGAACTCATGTGGGATTGGTTCTTCCTTCTGAACAGACTGTGTTCTATAAATTCTCTTTAAAATTCACACACTTATTACTATCTGATTATTATGTGCTAAAATTGCAAGTATTCCTTTGTTACTGACAGAAATTCTGAAGTAGACTTTGATTATGTCATCCAAATTGCAGGCAATTTTGTGAGCAGCAAGAGAGATGAGATGTGATCTCTTTAATTTTGCACACTTTTTGTTGATTGTTATTGCACAGACACTATACAATGCAGTCTGATAATTTTGTGTTCTTACATTACACACATTGTGGATCAACACATTTGATCCTAGTGATGCCAAAAGGGCTGTAATTGATCAGGAATACTTGTTCCAAATTCTCAGATTCTCAGCTGTTGTGTTAATTCAATATCAGAAAGTACTTACTTGTTACTAAAAGCAAGTCTGGCTTTTATATAGCTGTTTGCAGGTCTTCATAAGCATTAACGCTTGTCTTAATTCTACACCATGTTTATGGATGACTCTTGAGGTATTTTGTGATACAACAGACCCTGGTTGAATAGCCATGGTACCTGAAGTGTTTATGATCTTTTACATTAGGTTACTGTTGTAGAAAATGTTTTAATAAAGAGGCTATAAGAGACTAAGGATAAGGATAAACATTTTACTTTTTTTTAAAGCATCAAAATAAAATTGTATGCTGCATTTACTGCATGCATTATGTAGAATTGTTCATGTAGTGACCACTTTTAGCTCATGACCATCGCTTTAGTTGAGATCTCTCTTGAGCCTCTGACTGTAAACATGTTAAATGTTCCTTTTAACAGCCAAATGTTAGTTTAAAAAGTCCAGCCATTCTGCTTATACGCTCTTTACAGACTAGCTGTTTCCTTATTAGCTTGGTTGGAACCAGACAGACAGTTTAGACATACTTCAAACTGTAGAGTTATATTGTTTGGTTGGGACAAGGGAAGCACATACAGTCCAGGCCACTCCAACATCTTCACCAGTGCTTTGGACATGGCCTTTATGTCCCTGGGGAGTTAACTGAGGAGTAACTGATCCTCACTTTCTGGGAGTGATGGGCAAGCAAGGCTTCATTGCTCAGATTTTCTTTGTTAAAATAAAAGCCATCTTTAAAATTATAAGGCAATATAGTTAAAAATCACAGTTTGTAAACAAGAACAGACAAGAACAATATTGGAACAGTTATTAAACATACAATGCACAGACTGGATTGTTAACTATATTGTCTTATAAATTTAAATTCTGGCTTTTATTTTAAAAAGAACATAATATCCTGCTGCTAGAAGAATGGTAATGAAGCCTAGTATGGCCATCACTACATTTTCGATGTCTTCTGTGATCCAAAACATGTAAGTTAAATGGAGAGGTGATGACGAGTGAGGAGAAGAGGAGGGCCAATTCCTTAGAGAAAAACAGATCCAGATATTAAAAAAATCTACCACATCAAACATTAAAGCTTGTTATTATTCAGAGAGACTAGGAATAAAGGTGACTACAGAAAACATTTAACAAGGAGCTAGTCAAATTATGCTAAAACATTTGCACACATGGCAACAAAATAATTATATAGAAAAACAGACAAGTTTATATTGTCATATACTGGTTGACGGGTTTACACCTTTAATGACCTCTGTAATATATTTTGTATTCTGTTCCTCTTTACTGTATTTTATACTGCTAGTTTTATATTTCATACCCCACCATGGTATTTGGAGTTTTGCATGTGTCATAAGTACCATAAGTACACATTTCAGTTCCAGTTTAACAAATAAAACATTTAGGATTATAGAGTCACATTTTCTAAACAAATGGTAAATGGCTACATTTATATAGCAATTTTATTCAAAGTGATTCATGCGCGCGCGCACACACACACACACACACACACACACACACACACACTAGTAGCAGCAAACAACCACGCAGGGTGCTGTTCTGACCATTGGGAGAAATTTGGGGTTCATTGTCTTGCACAAGGACATTTCGACATGTGACATCCACTGATAATCCTGTTATCAGTGGATGACATGCTCTACCTCCTGAGTCACAGCTGCAAAAAATACAGAGCTTGGGCCTCCCGAGTGGCTCAGTGGTCTAAAGCTCTTGCCCTGAAACACTATGATCGTGGGTTCCAGCCCCCGGTCATACCACTGCCGATTGTGGTCGGGTGGTTCCAAATGGGTGGCGCATATTGGCCACCGCTGTCAGGGGGGAGGGGGAGGCAGTCGACATAAGGAATTCCATTGTGGCACTACGTAATGGCAGCGTTTCTGGCGGGTTGGGCGGCTCTGACCTGGCTGCATTCAGATTGTGTGAGTGGGTGTTTCCTCCAGCCACGTTAGCTTTGTAAATGTTCAACTTCCTGTTTGGAAACTTAGCTATGCATTGATATGCTTTACAAGAGTATTGTGTACCAGACCTAATGGACATGTTGGCAGCAACTCTCCCCACTCTGCCCTGGTCCAGACATGATTATGACAAAATAAAAAAGAGTTTGCATTCTGCTTGCTTGCATCCAACATGCATTAATCTTAAAAAGTTGTCTTACTTAACATTCTTACATTAGCTGCAATACAGTAACACCTGTCCATAGAATACTTACAAAATAAGGCAACTACAATCTAATTATGTGACGGGTAAACTGCATGTTCTCCTTGGTATTTAGTAAAAATTGGATTAGTACCATTGATCAAATATTTCGCTGTATGTCCTCTCTTAACAAGATGTACAGATCAGCTGCAGCAAGTGGATCTGCTGGAGCATCCCATCCATTCTCCTCCATTAGTAGACAACACAGTTCAAAAACTCTTTCATCGCACGGAAACTGGCCTTTGGGAGTACACTCTTCCATACACAAAGTGACCTCCTCCACGGCAATCGGTTAGTCTATCCTCAGCACTGCCCAACTCTGGGAATGAGTACATCACAAATGGCCGACCCGACGCCACCTCATCACTTGATCGTGTTTTGATTTTGTGTGAATTCCATGTGTTGACTACTTCATCAAGTTCATCCTGCATAGAAAGAAACACAGTAAATACAGACTACAAACGTGTGATATAGTTGGTCTTATACTATGTAACCACTGCCTTTCTAAACTGAGACCAAGGTTGCTGCAGTCATGCCCACATCAGCTAAGTCAACAGCGAACAGATACAGCATACATCAACAGATGTAAAACTAAGCAGCAATAAGACAATAGCATTTCCCCCAAACAGCAGGGGCACACAGAACGATGCTGCACTAACAGCGTAATACTTTACAGTCAGTGCATTCAGAAACTGTATCCTAACAGGAAACTCAGGACTCAGACTTAAGAAAATGCAACATTCTAGTTTCAGTAATTAAAGTGTGTATGAAATAGAGCCCAACTGATTTGTCGGCGCGCTGATATTATCGGCCGATATTAGGCATTTTCCTAACTATTGGTATCGGCATTTATAATGACCGATAAATTAATGTTTAAAAAATAAAAAACGGAGGAAACACCCTTCAACCATGTTATGAGTGTTGGCGTTGCATAGTTTGTCCACCAGAGGACACTCTACAACGTCTCTACAAAGTCGGGCAGAATGAACGAGTTATCCACGATTGAGATCATCGGAGAAGTGTGTTCATGGTAAGTTGGCAACTGTCACGAGATATACATTGTTTGAATAACAATTAAAAGAACATCCCCATCAGTTCTCTTAACTCAAATAAGCATGACAAAATGCGTGACTACCATGTCCAGTTTTGCTGCTGTTACATGTAAGCCGAGAGTGAAACAGAATTAGCTAGTAATTATGTTACAGTATAGTTGACTGACTGTCGGTTTAACTCTTGACAATGTGACTGAAGATGTATTTCTTTAGTAGCGTGACAGTTATAGCAATGAGACGTATCATCTCTCCCCCGCCCGTTATTTTGAAAAAGTATGTTTTACCATAATTTGCAGTATGACGTTATCCATTGCTAAATGATGGCTTATCATAGACTTTAGCTAACCACAAAGCTAGCTAATGCCATGGCTATCAGTGGAAGACCGCTAACTTTAATGAGTTTGGAAACCACAACGAACTTATTCTGCCTAAATAAAGTAATGATTACTGTATTTATAACTAGCATATCTGTAGTTACAGTCCCTGCATTGTAAAATGTAAGTTAGGCATGCGAGGAGTGAACATTTAGACATAGAGAAAAAATATCAAACATAGCTTGTGCATAAAAGTTAGCTTTTCTTTTACACGTGTGTGAAATCAAATGACGCAAGTGTATGTTGCTGACTGTCATTCAGCCGCAGCATTAACGAGTCACGTAATGGATTTAGTGCTTCACTAATTAGTAGATTTTAGAAGGCAGGCAGCAAATGATGATTGAAAATTGTTTGTTGTAGCTTGATGGATAGAATTAAAAGAGTGCAGGTAAAGGGTTGACATTGTAATTATAAGGTAGCTTATAAGGTAATAGGGACTAACTATTACACACACAAAAAACATTAGGAGTGACCTTTGTCTTGTTTAATAATAATACAAATTATGATGATAATAATAATAATATCATAATCTATTTTTTTTTATTATTACCAACCCTAAAACAAGTGCTATAGAAAACCACAAAATGGACTATATGATCCAAGAACAGAGGAAATGGACAAACTCCTGATGGAGATGATAGCCACTGACATCCTGTCTTTTCCAGTTGTTGAGGGTGCAGGGTTTAAAAGGGTTATGGCCAAGGCAGAGCCCTGATGCCCATTAAAAACAGAGACATTTTTCCGTACAAAGAAGATGGATGACATTTATACAGGAGTCGTAAGCAAAATAAAGAAACTGCTGTCAGTTGAAAATGCAGGAAACAGCATTTCTTTTACCACTGACTGTTAGTCAGGTTCAAATGAAGCACTCATGAGCTTGACTGCTCATTTCATTGATAAGAATTGGAAAAAGGTCCAACTTGTCTTGAATGTTAAATCCTTGTCACAGTCCCACACAGGACAGTACATTGGAGAGACATTTCTGTCCATGCTTGAGGAATGGGAAATTGATGAGGAGCGGGTCATGCTTGTGCTCAGGGACAGTGGGGCAAATATGGTGAAAGGCATGCACCTTGTTGAGATGCCTGAGCTGCAGAGTGTTGTCATTCGTTAGCGAGTTATTTGCCTGAATCGCCTGTAGTCCATCTTGTGTGAACACTTTTGTGCATGGCTGATCATAAACCTCACATCTAACTACTGGAATCACACATGTTCGTATGGCTACTGATGAAGGTAAATGGTATTAAAGAGTGTAAACAAAGACTGCTTTGTGGGTGTTCTAATCGACGCCACCTGAACCACACGCCACCTCCTACACCAGTAAATACAGTCCTTATCGAAGTCCTCTAAAATATTCTGGTCCTTCAAGCCGGATGCAGTGTTGATTCGGGATCAATGGAACAAAGCAGTGATGTAGCTCAAGCAGTACGCCCTAAGCGGGAGAGATGCCCACCCTGTTTTCTAGAGGAATATGAAGTTGACGCAGCCAGCTACAGACAACATCATTCCCCTGCAGCATCAGCTATGCTCATGCATATGCAAGAGAGGGAGTGGAGAACCAGCTTGGATAGACCCGTCGAGATGACTCCTACCACACATCCACTCCCCCGAAATCCTATGCGCCAAGTCCAGTGGGACCCAGCCCTCGAGGAACAAGAGGACGTGTATTTCCTCAGTCAGAGCGCAGAACATGACGAGGGCTGTCGAGTTCAGAGAGGTTTACTCACCCCCTCCCAAGCTATATGGAAGAGGCGACTTCAGTGCCGCATGTATAGCCGAGATACAGGAGACTCGTATGGAGAACACCAAGCTACACCACTCACATGACTATATGATGGCCAATATTGCACAGCTCAGAGATATTCACGTAGACATGAAGTCACTCACAGACACAGTTAAGGCTTTAGCAATTGCCCAGATAGAACAATGGCCGCTACCTCCCCCACCACCTCCTCCCCCCCTCTCTGCTGTACCAGTCATGGATGGAGAGGATGACAACAGCAACTGGCCACCTCCACCATGGCCATCAGTTAATCAGCGCGCAGAGACATCAGAGCTCTATGATGAAGGGAGAATAGTCTCAGCCATAGACAGAATGATGGGCGAATTACAGCTTCTGAAGCGGAGTGCAACTTCTGACTCCACAGCGACTATCCACTTCTGACTATTAGCCCGAGCCTTGCTTCAGGTACTCACCTAGCTCTCACGCAAGCAATATGTCTCCATGCCCAGACATCCAACACTCATATGCCTCCCCTGCCTCTTCAGAGAGAGTATACAGAGGGCCTAAACCAAAGATCCCCCGTTTTCAGTCATAGAGACCATATGGAGTTTGCTCGGCTGAAAATGGCCTTAGAGAATCTGTTACCAGCTGATAGCACTGAGCTCTTTAAATATCAAGTCCTCACTTATTACCTGAAACGCGAAGAGGCCTGCCTTGTAGCCGACGCTTACCTCAACTCACACACTTCCTTACTCTGACACAGTGTCAGCCTTAATTGAGAAATTTGGCCAGCCCCCATCACGTGGCTCTGAAGAGAATAGCTACTGTCATGGATTCACCAGAGGTCAAGAGGGGGGACGTTGCGACCTTCGAGAGGTTTGCACTACAAGTACAGTCCCTAGTTGGCATGCTCCAGACTCTGGGGCCCGATGGAGATGTGGAAATTCAGTGTGGCGCACATGTTACCCATCTGCTAATGAAACTGCCTGCGGAGCTGAGAGCTGACTTTCACTGCCAGATGTTGCAGCGACCCAGGGTCACATACACCCTGATAGACCTGGCAGAGTGGCTGAGATATGAATCCTGGTGCCAAGGCTATGATGCTAATTTGGCAGGAAAGGGTCAGGAGCAACACAGCTCTAGGATTGACAAGAGGCAGAGTAAGTACGCAGCTTCTGTGCTACATGGGGCAGAAGACTCTATGGCCACAACCCCACCACGCCAACCCTCGCAGCCATTTGGGAAGAAGGGCAAAGCTAAGTTTTACTGCCCATATTGTGAGAGCTCGGAGCACTTCCTTAATAAATGCCAAGCCATCCAAAGACTCACAAGAGAACAGGTGATCGAGTGGATCAAAGCAAACAGACGATGCTGGCGCTGCGGGAGGCCCCACAAAGCAGCTCAGTGCAATCTAAAGAAGCCTTGTGGGATATGCCAACGTAAGCAAGTAAAGGTTCTACACGAGGTTAATCAGAGAGACCCCTCCAAGCCACCCAAGGAAGAGAACTGTCACCTAGTCAGCACCACCACAGAGGTTCTCTACCTGGACTGCCCATCTGATTCCAGTAGAGTGCTGCTGAAGGTCATAAAAGTGCTACTCAGCTACCAAGACCGCAAGATGGAGACCTATGCCATCTTAGGCAACGGCTAAGAGCGTACAATGCTCCTCCCAGTGGCAGCCAAACAGTTTGGGCTAGAGGGCACCCCTGAAGACCTCAGCCTGCGCACCATAAGACAGGATGTCCAGGTGCTAAGTGGATCATGTGTGTCATTTCACATATCCCCAGCTGCTCAGCCAAAGAAGAGCTTCAGAATTACGCAAGCCTTCACAGCACAACGTCTCAGTCTTGCTGAACAGTCTCACCCGGTAACATCCCTTCAGAAGAAATAGAAACATCTTGTAGGTCTCTCTCTCACCCAGTTTGAACGGTTCAAGCCCCTCATTCTGATGGCCTCTGACCACCCTCACTTGCTCTCCCCAGTCGAGCCTGTGAGCCTGGGCCTTCCAGGAGGACCGGCAGCGATCCGTACTCGGCTGGGATGGACCCTCCAAGGCCCAGCCAGGCAGGTTCAGCAGATCTTGCCACATCATCAGTGCCTGTTCACCTCAGTGTCCCCACAAACTTCTGAACTGATGATGAATGTCCAGAAACTGTGGCAGGTGGACATGCTGCCCTTTCGGAGTGACAGGTTAGTAGTGAGGTCAAAAGAGGACCAAGAGGCAGTGGAGCTGCTTGAGGCAAAGACAACACGTGTGGAGGTTGAATGCGTATTTAGGTATGCCACCCCCTTGCTGCGCAAATGTCAAATGCCCCGCTTCCAAGCGACCAAAGAGGCAGTCATGCCAAGTCTGAGGAGCACAGAGAAGAGACTGGCAAAGGACCCCCAGCTCGTGGAGGCATACTTTGAGGAGATACGTAAGCTGGTCAGAGCAGGATCAGTCAAGAAGCTCAGCCCTGACTCCCTAACGGACAGGGAATCATGGTTCATCCCCCATCATTTAGTGAGACACAACGAGAAAAATTGTATCATATTCAACTGTTCTTACCAGTTTCACGGTCTCAACATGAATGAAGTCCTATTGCCAGGTCCAACCCTGGGCGCCTCTCTTCTGGGAGTCTTACTTCGCTTCAGACAGCAGGCAGTAGCCATTAGTGGGGATATACAAAGCATGTTCCATCAAGTGAGGCTCCTACCCGAAGACAAGCTGCTCCTAAGGTTCGTGTACGAGTGGAAAGTCTTGCCATTCGGTACGACCTGCTCCCCATGTTGCGCCACGTTCGCACTTCAGAGCCACGTCAAGGAGCACACCTCCCCTGAAGATGTGAGGTAGTCCGTAGAGCAGTGTTTTTACGTTGATAACTGCTTACAGAGTGTGCTGACAGCAGAGGAAGCCAAGCAGCTTCTATATAAGCTCTGTGAACTGCTTGCCATGGGTGGGTTTGACCTCCGCCAGTGGGCGAGCAGTGACCCAAGTGTCATCAGTCACTTACCAAGAGAAGCCAGGTCTTGAACACTGGCTTTCGCAGGGTGACGTGAATCATCTTGAATCGGCCCTTGGACTTACCTGGCACTGGGAATCTGATCGCCTTGGCTACAAGCACAGACCAAGAGTACGGGGCCCTAACAATGCGTAATGTGTACAAAGTCCTTGCCCAACAATATGACCCCTTGGGGTACATCCTGCCATACACTTAGAGCAACCCATCCTGCAGTTAGTGTATCTTCTGATTCTGACGTGCTGTTGACTCGCTCCCGTGCAACCGAATAAATCGACATAACCAACTGCTATCTACGTTTGAAGAGTTGATTGTAAATCATATTACAGACAGGAATTTGTTGAGTTTCAACAATTGGCAACCACGAAGGGACCCCAATATCTTCTCGCATAAGATCACATCATTCTTGGAATATCAATTGGGAACCCTATCTAGAAAGCCTTAATAGGTAGGCCGACACCTGGGTTATAATCCCAAAGAAGAGTAAGGAGAAAATCTCCACTGGTTGTGCTTGAATCCCAGACCGGCCACTACCCCGGTTCCGGTGACGGGGCACAAAACGGAGTGTAGGGAAACTACCCTCAGTGTAAAGCGTGCCGGCATGGCCTCTCTTGGTGGATTACCTCTGGAATTGACAGATTATTCAATGTTAAACCATGAACAGTTCTTGAAACAAAGCCTGAGTAGAATGTCTAAAGACGCACTATTTCAGTGCTGAGGATACCTGAGAAACATGTTTGATGGTGAGGGCATTAGAATATCCATGATGCACAATTCGGTGCC
Organism: Esox masquinongy; assembly: GCA_016801175.1. Lineage (NCBI taxonomy): Eukaryota > Metazoa > Chordata > Actinopteri > Esociformes > Esocidae > Esox > Esox masquinongy. Next base: position 293 of record JACXGI010012958.1, on the reverse strand, counting down.
GAGGATACCCAAGAAGCATATTTGACGATGAGGGACTAAATTAATAGAATATCCAAGAGAGCGCCGTTTGGTGATGAGGATACCTTGACCCACATACAGGTGCTGGTCATAAAATTAGAATATCATCAAAAAGTTGATTTATTTCAGTAATTCCATTTAAAAAGTGAAACTTGTATAATGTATACATTCATTCCACACAGACTGATATATTTCAAGTGTTTATTTCTTTTAATTTTGATGATTATAACTGACAACTAATGAAAATCCCAAATTCAGTATCTCAGAAAATTAGA
>JACXGI010012957.1:6880-21875 GCA_016801175.1 Esox masquinongy | reverse complement strand
GAAAGAAGGAGAGAGAGAGAAAGCAACAGAGATGTAAGGACAGAGAGAAAGAAGGAGAGAGAGAGAAAGCAACAGAGATGTAAGGACAGAGAGAAAGAAGGAGAGAGAGAGAAAGCAACAGAGATGTAAGGACAGAGAGAAAGAAGGAGAGAGAGAGAAAGCAACAGAGATGTAAGGACAGAGAGAAAGAAGGAGAGAGCGATGTGGAGAGAGGTAGAGGAAGGGAAGGAGACAGGCTGTAGGGAGGAAGAAAAAAGAGGAGTCAGAGAGTGAGAGAGAAAGAAAAAGGAGAACAGCAGAAAAGAGACAGAGAAAAGCAGGAAGTTCCTGTGCCATACTGAATTAGGAATATTCTGGTAAACAGTCCAGTCCCATTCATCCCTGGCTGAGTATGCCTTTAGAAGGCTCCTCTATTGTGGCAGTCACTGTGCAGGAGATATGGAGGTTTCAAGGGTACAGCTGGATTGCCTGGCTAACCAAACTCTTTGCTCTGGCCAAACACGACACCATGCACAGAGGCGTTTGTTTTTTGTCCACAAGAGGTCTGGATCTAAAAACATCCCCAGTCGCAAAATGACTGAAACACTGATTGGTCCTACAATCGGTTCTGTCTGACTGGTCCCAGAAACCCATGGCTGGGCTAAGAGCAGGGTTGTCTAAGCCTGTTCTCTCGGACACAAAACCTACAGAAGAGCAGCCCTGTCGCAGAGCCAGAACAAATGTGGTTTAAGCAGCATTTTAAAAACAAAACGGATTGGCTTTGATACTCGAGTAGATCAAATCGCTAATTACTGTTCTGTGCAACGCCTCAGCGAAATTAGTCTCAGACTGATGCGGTGAAGGAACGGAAGATCTCAATTTGACTTGTCAGGCAACTAACTGGATAGACAACAACAGAGTCAACTGGAAGTCATATTGCCATTTACAACAAAGTTGTGTATCTGTAAGGATACACAATGGCTTTTAAACTGGCCGCACAAAACCCCACTGTACCGGAATATCCTTAGGCTGTGAAGAAATGCCATATCTGAAGTCAATCTAACAATCTCGAACCGCATTAGCGCAGCCTACCTGTCCGCCTGGGCACAGACCTCTCGTAAAAAATTACATTACAGTTTATTTATACCATGACTTAATAAGACGTTGTAGAAATAAAACGCACCTTGCTACCATATTACCCAAATGGAATGAAAACAACACTTAGCATATCAATCCGCAGCGTTTATTTTTGTCAGGGGAATAATACCCAACATTGTATGCCGGAGCAGAAGTCTCTTGACTGAAAGAGTACACACGCTTCTGATGCATCACCTCTTTTTTAAATATCTGATATGTTATCAGTTGCCGCTATCAACACGTTCGTGTAGTGGCATTGTATGCCTGAACAGGGTACGGTTCTCTGATTGGCAGCGTTCACATTACACCCAAACCAAATCGTTATAATACCTCCAGTGTTGAGATAAGTAACACGCACGCACACTAACACACCCGCACAAACACATTCGCTGATTCGTCTAAATAGTTCATGACCTAAAAGATCAGACACCACCTGTTCAGAAACACGACAGAACATTGCTCATTTGATGCTAAATTTGTCTTTTTCTATTGATACCAGTGACATGAGGTTGTTGCTGACACCAGGTGTGGATTTCATCGCATTTAGATCTCCCTCTGTCTCTCTCTCCCTCGCTCTCTGTATATCTCTGTATCCCTGTTTCTCACAACCTCTCTCAGTCTCTTGCTCTCAGTCTTTCTTTCACCTCCTCCTTGCCTTTCTCTCCCCCCACCCCCGCCCCCCGTTGGTAGGCAACAAGACTGGTGCCTTCACCCGTTCCAACGCCAACAGGTCATTTTACATATCCTGTAGCAGGTGTGTTTGTGTGTGTGTATGTTTGTGTGTGTGTGTGTGTGTGTGTGTGTGTAACAGGTCATAATTCTTAAGCAGCCAGCAGTGACTAATTGATGTCTCTACTTGGTGGAGTTCCCCACCATCAAATGACACACACACACACACACACACATTTTAGGAATCTATTTCCACATAAAATATATTCCTATTCCAAGTCCTACCTTCCCTCACTGCTAACCCTAAACCATTCATTAACCAGATGCCCTAATCTTAACCCTAATAGTCACGTTTTTACCTAAACCTAACCCCTATGTTGATTATAAAGGTCCACACAAAATCATTTTCTCAACCACTCCAACATATAAAACACAATAAAACGTGAACACACACACAACCAGGCCCTATAACACAGCAACACAACCATGAGGCCACTGACATATTTTGCCAACCAGATTCGCAAATATGGTTGGTGAATGAAGATGGAGTGTGAACCCTCAGCACCATTTCACCAGCAAACTTGCCAACCTCCACTAAACTTTCCCAGTCACATAGTAAATGATTAAAATGATGTGCATGAACCGCAGAGCAGCATGGGTATGAAAGGGATGTCTGTGTTCGTCTGGTTAAACAAATATTATTATTTACTTGCTGCCATTCTATAATACGTGTAACAATATTAATCAGTACATGTAATTCTACTGGTATTCTAAGCACATTAACTGTCTACACACTCATTTACATACAGGATATTTTAATTTTAATATTTGCACAGATGAAATACAATTATTGCATTTTCATATTTGATGTCAGCCTTCATTTAACTAGGTCTATCTTCTAGTTTCAGCAACTGAAGCAGACATGGGAACACATAAGCAATATTTTTCATTTTTATTAAAATGTATACAAATTCCAATTCCAAATGAGTTTACTTTATCCTAATTGGGCAACTCAATTGGCTAGTTGAGATATTTGTTTTGGATTATCACATTTACAGCCATTCACATGAAAACGATTATTTTTGTGGCCTATACTAAGGCGAAATCCACATATTGGTCTGTCAGTTAAAGGCTTATGGTTAGATAACATGGTAATACACACTCACAATGTACATGCATTTGTGTGTTTATATGTGTCAGAGGGGGATTCTACTTAGTGTACATTCTGTTGGGGAATTCTGGGATTCCAAGGTGGGACAGCTGTCTAAGATGATCTTTTATAGCACCAAACTGACCAGTAGATACAAGCCTTGACTGTGCTGCTTGATGAAATGTGGCTGAAAATGACATCAGGAATATCCGAATGTAATTATGCTGTAGCTGAGGTCATTAGAGACTTCCTGGTTGGACAATGTGGGGAAGAAATGAAATAGGTTTACACAGATGCCTAGGAGGAAGGCTGACCATGATCTTCAACTCTACAAAAATTGCAGTAAAACCATCTGCAATCTTCACAGTGAGCGATACATCACATTGTCACAACATCCAGCTCTTTGCATCATCCATCTGCTGGTCTGTGTCCCAAATGGCCCTCTGTTCCCTTCATACAGTGTACTACATGTGGTGTTTGGGACACACATTTCCACCGGTTTACTGGGCATCTCCACTGCAGCATGCTGTCTCTATCAGATTATTTCTTCATATTTACATAGCGTAATGCTTGAGATGATTCATCTCATTCAAGTGGCACCGACGGCAACCGATACTCAAGCAAGAACGTCTTTACGTATCCAAGGGTTTCTGGGATTATAGTAGGAAGTAAGATAGCAATAACCCCAACTTGAATACTTAACCAAATCCGGAATTAAGTTATCCATAGATAAAGATCCCCGACCAGTTAACCCTGGTGATGCTTAAACTGACCAGAGAGCAGGTATCAAAAATGCTAATTGTTCCATGCAACAGCAGTGGACGTAGCACTACAACAGAGCTGATTTGGAGACAGATGCTTCAGGAAGAACTGCACTATCATTGACTCAGACTGACACTAGTTTTGTTCTGAGGAAGATGTTATCTTCTGAGGAGAGCGCCTTTAAGAGTTCTGATGCTCATCAGCTGTCCCAGGAGAGGAGGATTTTTATATATAGGCATTAATGGTGCCCCTCGCTGTGCAGAGACGTTTCGCTTTCTGCTTACACTCCCTACACACACACACTCGCACGCACGCACGCTCTTCTTAAAAACACGCTTCAGGGCTGGCATGACTTCTTATGTGACGACACACTTTCAACGGTCGTGTGTCCGTGTGTGTGCTCTCCCGTTAAAGACTGTAAAATATATCTCCGCTGAGACCCACAACTCTTCCAGACCCACAACTCTTCCTAGTCCTCCATCAACTGCAGTGTGCGCGAGTTCATTCTAGGCATGCACGAGCGACTGCGAGCGAGAGTTGTGTGCGCGACTGTGTGCGTGCTGGGTGGGTGTTTAGGGGTGAATTCCGCTGGTCCTGTAATGAATAGTGCTCTATTAAAATTCCTCTGATGCGGAGTCTGATACGGGGTCTGGGTGAATATCAATGGAGATTGCGGCCTGCCATTAAGCTGTTGACTGAGTGAATCATAGTAATAGCCCAACTGAACTGAGCGCACCGAGACTTCATGTACTAATGCACACAGTTGGAAAGCTGATGAAGTGTAGCTGAGTGTTCCCTCGCTGGCTGAATGATGATTAGCATGACGGGCTGATTGCTAGGGGGCAGGGAGGTTAAGGGGGGGGCGCAAGACTTGGGGCAGCTGAGGATCGGCTGCTCCGGCTGCTGGACGTCTTCATGGGGAGGCTGGTCTCTGGGACTCACATGCTAATTGCTAACAATGTGGTAGACTCTCCCCAAGCCCTGTGGGCCGTCCGAATCCTCGTCAAGTGTGACACCCGGCTATTAATGAGGCATCAAAGACTCAGCCCTCAGTCTGTCTGTCCGTCTGTCTCCATTTCTCACTCTTCTCTTTGACTTTCTCTTGAAGTAGCTCAGGGCTCCTCAATCTGATTTTCCCTTTTATCCTTCCTGTAAAACTGTCATTCATTTCCTCCACTCCTTCCCTGGCTCCAGGCATTTTCTCGGTCTAATCTTCCACAGCAGTTGTTAAAATCGTACTTCATCTCCAACCATTTAAAACAGGCTACTGAAATTTGTGAGATTTGGTGTGCTGGCTACAGGAGAATGTGGAAGAAAGCTGTAGAAGTGAGAGTTTTTAAGATGTCTCCGAGCCGGCGCCTACCCAATGCGCATTTCCTCTCAGAACGAGGGCAGAGAATGGTGTCCGTTTAAGGACATCAGTCAGTCTGATAAATCTCCATCAGAGGTGGGAGGTAGCTTTAAATTGCTAGAAGACCAAGTAACTTCTGTCAGACTTGACATGAAACTAAATCCCAATGCTGAGCTACAGCAAAGCGGCTTAGCGTTGAAAGACATTGTTCAAATTAGTTTTCTCACTAGGAATGGCTGGAGGGTAAACATCAGAACTTTTCTAGGAGGAATGGTGCAAAGGAGAAAGAGAGCTGAAGGAGACACAAGGTAACTTCTGTTTAACTTGAGATTAAATTTAACTCTCGTTTTTCACCCCAGTGCTGAGCTGGGGCATAGCAGGTGTACACCGTGTTAGAAAGAAGGAACTGCAGCTAACGAGACAATGGATTGAAGCCATCTGGTCATTTTTGCTGTACTGCAAATGGCATTTTCAAAAAATAAATAAATAATAATTAAAAAAAATAATTCACAGCTGAACTGACAAAATGTAGCCCTTCTCTCCCTTTTCACTTGTGCTCCCTTGACCTTCACCTTTCTCTCTTTTTTTGTTTCTGTGGAGCACATTTTTGTTATTGTACTATCCCTCTCTCCAATCTCCCCTCTCCATCTCTTAGTCCTCATCCCCATCCTTCCTTTCCATCTCTCCATCACCCTAGCTCTCTTCCTCCCTGGCCTCACTCTTCCCACTCCCTCTCCCAATCAGACTATTTTATCATTCTTTTCTTCCTCTCTCTTCATCTGTGTTTCATCTTGCTCTGTCTCCTCCGCTCCCCCAATTGGTCAACCTCATTCATACTGGAAGGGGGATTTGACAGACTGCCCATCGCTTTATCTCTTTCAAACCAATGTCCAGGAGTCAGGCATTACAAATCCCCTTTGACACCTTCCTGGTTCCTCACTATATTCACCAGTCTCTCACTCACACACACACAATTTGTGAATGTGGGTTGTAGACCAAAAGGTCATCCATATAATTAGCTTTCCACTGAGGGTTTAAGCATACTTCCTGCTCATGACTCATGAGCTTGAGTCATTTCAGTCATGCATTCACAGACACACAGTATGAGTTAAAAGCTCTATCTTGAAACTATGGTATTACACCTGAATGAACTGTGGCGCGACCAATTTTCTTTAGACCTCATGTAATTAGTTGAATGGAGTCCACCTGTGTACAATTAGCGTGTACCCCATGATTTCAGGTTGAGCACACCGGTCTCCTGGAGGTCCCACAGTTCCTAACAAAAATAGACATCATGACGACTAAGGAACATTCAAAGCCAATCCAGGATAAGGCTCTTTAAAAGCACCGATCAGGGGTAGGATATAAAACCATTTCCACGAATTTGAGCTTAATCAATAATGCAAAGAAAAATGAGCAGAAATTGCTGTCTAGACGTATAGAACAATTTGTTGATTTTACTTTTCACTTTGACATTATGGACTTTCTTTCATGTTGATGAGTGACAAAAACTTCAAATTAAATCAATTTTGATTTCAATTAACACAATAAAATGTGAAAAAGTCCAAGTGAGTGAATACTTTTGAGAGCCACTGTATCGCCAGTATTTCGCTACACCAACACTGCAACGGTCACACACCCGTTCACCAAGCAGTTCCCCAACGTCAATACCGAAGCAAACGCGCCATAAATTCGGATTAAGTCGCACTTAATCATGTAGTTCTACATAAACGCGACACGCATGCTCTTACAAATGACATTCCGATGGCTTTTAAATGGTTATGATGCTATTCTGAAGACATTTTACAGCCACAGAAGTGTTCTATCCATCAGAGGGTGCAGCTGGAATGACGCTCAGGCTCCGTAACGGCTCATTCGCTGCTAAGGAAACTGAAACAGGCTTTAAGTGGAGCTGGAGTCGAGTTAAAGGGGGAATGATCTGTGGACTGTCTGAATTGGATGATTTGGTCAAATGTGTGTGTCTGTGTACCAATTAACATTGGTATCCATATTCAGATACCTGGGTAAACATGTGTTTATGTACGTGTGTTTGTGTGTATGAGTTTTCCCTTCCCGAAGCTATGACTGAATTACTATCAGCAATTCAGGCGAACAGAGACTCAAGCATCAGAATTCTGAACTCCACACATGGAACGCGACACATGGGAGGAAAGCCACTTTGTAAGACGCCATGAAAAATGGATCGAACAAAGTTTGCAGGCGCCACCGCAGAGAGGAAACAAGACAAATAAATGTACGTCTTTCAAAGAGCATGGTTAATCAAAACGAGGTGTGATTGCCAGCCCCCTCACATCAGAATGAACGTCTGGGTCTGTGCGCCAGGGTACCCTGGGTAAGCTCTCTGTTACGACGCCATGAAAGGTACACAGCTGTCACGGGGAGGAAGGAACACGATCAAGGTAATGTTCCCAATTCAGCATTTTCTGAACTTTGTTTATGTCAAGGATCAGAACTGTGATATCCATACAAAACCTGAAAAAGAAATACCATTGTCCTTCATGAATAACCCATAGAATGGTCCATCAGAGGCAGGATTGTTGACTTCACGTATATTTGAGTTGGATCTCAAAGCGTCATGGAGAAATATTTTTGGCCTCGTCCAGGAATCCATGTCTCATCAGCAGGGATTACACATGACATTGTGTGTCATATGAAGCTTGACTGCTTGCTCTGTAATGTATTTCAACATTCCTTTATTAAATAAAAAAAATTGATTGAAAACAATCTTAGATTTAGCAATTTCTTCAATATGTTGTTAAACATACTAACATACTATTGTTAAACATACATTCTACTAACATATGTCCAGTGTGGGATATCTTCTAGTTTTATAGGCATGGCCCATTGTGTACTGAGAGATTGGAACATCAGACAAACTACCCAATCATAGTTCTCCTTTTACTATTACCACTGTACACTCTGTAAATCGCCAGCAGAGGGCAACCATTTTAAATAAATATTTCAATTTATTATTGGTAATTTATTTAAATTGAATCATAACTCCTACAAAAAACTTTGGAATGTACAAGTGTCTATAGAATATTGGTTCAACAACCTACTGAAAGATTTGCCATTTCACACTGTTTTGATATGAATATTAATTTGTTGAAATAATTAATTCAATTCAACTCAATTCGTATTGAACAAAAAAATGCAACCGGTAAAGCTTAATGTGACATCAATTTTTGCCTTGTAAAACTAAGCCTACTGAAGAAATTCTGTGTAGTCTTACAGGAGATCTGTGTAAGGCAAAATGTCATAAGTAGACCAATTTTGATACAATCCTTAATTATGCATTTACATAAAAATGTCAAAGCATATCATGGAACAATCCCCCAAATCATGGTATTTTATTGTCCTAGTTTGATATGGACTCACTCTTATGTAACTTGGCTGGATGGTACTTTCTGCCTGCTTGCCTTGTCTAGCTGTGTCTGTCTGTCCTACAGTACAGTCGGGTCAAGGTCATCATTTCCTTTTCAAGCCTTCTCTGTTCACTGTTGTTCGATACGTCTGTTCAGAATTGCTGTGTCCCTAGATAAAAATGTATAACTGAACTCCTGGTTTGGGGATATTTGTCCTTTATAGAGCAGAAATAGAATGAGAAACACCAGCTCATCAGTTCTTCGAGAAGATGAGAGAAAGAGAGAGAAAAAGAGGGAGAGGAGAATGTAGTGGATGAAGAGAGATCAGGGCCACTCACGTTCTGAGTGTGTCTGTCTTCTGACCAACATAAGGGTTTCTGTGGGAGCTGAAGAGTAGATAGGGTGGGCATAGATAAATGTCATCCACACACACACACACACACACACACACACACACACACACACACACACACACACACACACACACACACACTTTCCTTGTTATATAGTTAGATTACACAATGTTAATCAGAGAAAAATTTTTATCGCGTTTCACTGCTTTCTGGCCGTCTAGGCACTAGACACTCACACCTGTGTTGTTTGCTCTTTTTGTAAAGTGATACACCAGAATAAAAGGGGACATGCGTGCGCGCACACGCACAAACACGCACACACAATGCAATGTTCACTTAAATGGAGTAATACAAGAATTTTCTATGAAGCGTTTACATATCAGGGTTTCCGTTAGCTGGGAATTTCCAGCTTTACATTTTTTAGGGGGTTGTTTATAAATATATTCAATTGTTGCCAGCCAACTTGCCATGGAGAGAAAGCAATCTTATTGCTAAATAGTGTTTATTTATTTATGGAAATACAAGGAAATATCAATCCATTTCACTGCTATTCTTATCGGTCTACAGCTTAATTAGCATAATGTAGTAATTCAATTGCCACCTGTGTATTTCCGTTAGTTGTCATGCATCTTATCACAGTTGTATTTCAATGTGATTAGATTAAATAGATAGACAGACAAGCTTCCAAGCAAGCCTCCGCCATTTGCACAAGTGTCCCAAAGCTGAGGGAGCAAAAATAATCAAGGGTGTAGGGAGCTAATAAGACCAACTAGTGGCCCCTACTGGCAAGTGTGCTACGATGCAGCCTCCATGAGCAAAGTGGAATCCCATGAAGCACCATGTTATTTTTGAGCTCAAGCAGTGTCAGAAGATTGGATTGGTGTGCCTAATGATGTGACAAGTGCAGGTTTACATTTGATTTCTAGGCTTGACACATATACAAAACGAAACACCACCTAATTTAAATGCTCAATTGTTTTGCTTATGTATATTTTCCTCTTAAATGATATGAGGGATTTGTAGGATTTGATTGTCATGCTTCTTTTATTCATTAAAAGTGGATCATGAATTGTAACACTCAAGTCACAAGTGTGACCCAGATGCGTTAATTAAAACCCCTAGTGGCCCTGGTGGGCACTCCAAGCAAGTGCAGATAGAGTCCTAGCTGGCTAACTACTTCATTTGTGAACACGGCCCAGGCAACCCAATCTATAAAATATAAAACAATCTGTAATATATTGTTTGTCCACTCAAATACATAGAGCAATGCAGCTATCAAAAACTACATTTGTTATTAGAACCAACAAATTTTCTTTACAAATGACCCTTGGGTTTGCCAGTTGGGTCACTGGTGCTTCCCGCCAATCAGTGGTATCAAAGTGTCACCAGCACATGATTTTTACCTCCCATTTTTTTATTTGCCTAGAACAATCTTTTCCTATAAATGAAATGTTATTGGCTTTTCTATTTCAAGAGTTTGCATGTTCTGTTCAAACAAATGACCATAATCTAAATGTGATTTCTGTCACTCTGAGCAGCGTGGGTGGACATTCTAATTCAGGGGTACCGAAGAGGTGTAAGGCCTGCTGGTGTTCTCTTCTACCTGATAATCATCCGTTTCCCAGGTCTAAATCAGTCCTACACTACAGGGAAACAATTCCTAAAAGCCATAGAACTGGTTTCAATGTCCTTTGAAGTGAAGATGAAGGCCCTGATTGATTAATTGATTGTGCCACATTTTACGGATGAAAACCTTCATACACAAGCGATCACACCCCTACATGTCATTGAGCTGTCAGCAGGATTTTGACCGTCTATGAACCCTGCTAAGGTCCATCCAGCCCAGCATACTTGCTCTGCACCTCTCTGGTCTAATCAATAGATATCTGCTGTAATCGAACCTTAGCAGGGATCTTTGACATATATAGATTTTCCAGGATCTCCTCCACAGTCCCAACCAGTAAACATTTACCATTACACATGAATGGTACAAAACACCAAACACATGAAAAAGTTTCTTAAACATCAGCATCTGAAACCAAACAGAAATGGACATACCTGAATTTGTTGAAAATAAACTCTAATTTGAGATTAATTCCTCTGATTTCATGTGTTCTATGTGCCATCTTAAATCCTTGTTAATGTAGTGCAGTTTACTGTTCTTCTCTTATAAAGCGGGTTTGCCAGGATTTTTCTCTCGCATCCGGGCTTCCCCTGGTAACCCTCGTGTTTCACGTCACAATGCTATGAACTGTGGGCAATTCCCTCAGGCAAAGTCTGCAGAAATGAGGACTTACGAAAAGTGTGCATAAAGGGCTCAAAATGTCTGCGAAAGAGCCCTTGCGCACTTGACGATTTGACAGTGGGACAGCCCTAAGCCCTCACAGACTTAGGGAGAACCCGCTTCAAAGTCTGTGAGTCTGTGAATGTGGACATTGGGATTGGGCCTTAGTGTGCCTCTTAAGGGTCATTTTCTATTCCGACAGGTTGTGCCATGACCAAATCCTTTAAGTGTCTCCACCTAGGGGCCGGAGCGTGAAGTGCTCAACACACAATAGGTCATTAAGGCTGCTACATAATTCATGCTAACACGGAGATGGAGCTTTGTCTACGCTCCGTTCCTAAATGTCACTCTCAAAATACCCTTGAATTAGTGACATAAAAGCATGTAGAACTATATGTATAGAAAATGATGCTCTCACTTGCCTAGTTTACACATATTAGCCTTTACATGAGTACTATCCCTGGGCCATGAGACGTGTGTGTTACTGCGTTGCAGCTTTAATTATTTCCACGTGAAATATGACCCGACACACAACATTATGCCTAAAGGTGACAGACAAAAATATCCTTTAACCGTCTGTGGGTCTGTGTGTGACCCTAGTCTTACAATGCTATGCATACCAGAATACCCCACAAAGACCGCTCCCCACGTGTAAAAAGTGTAGGGGTTAGGTCAAGTCTAGACATAAACGTTAAAGGTTAGCGATATGTGAAAAAAGGATACAATTTATCAGGCCCTCAGAAGGACCAAAAAACAAACTTGTGTGTTGAATCCCAGTACCTGTATCCTGTTTAATTCTGCAGTAACCATCTTCCATAGTTCTTGACCTTTGGCTGATCAGTTAAAACTGCTGGGGTAATCTGGTGTATGTGTGAGTGTGTGTGCATGGGCAGACTGGTTCTCAGTCACGATTTGGATGTCGCGTATTTATCCGTGTGTTCTGATTCTCAGTCAGGATTTGGATGTTGTCGCGTATGTGTCCGTGTGTTCTGGTTCTCAGTCAGGATTTGGATGTTGTCGCGTATGTGTCCGTGTGTTCTGGTTCTCAGTCAGGATTTGGATGTTGTCGCGTATGTGTCCGTGTGTTCTGGTTCTCAGTCAGGATTTGGATGTTGTCGCGTATGTGTCCATGTGTTCTGGTTCTCAGTCAGGATTTGGATGTTATCGCGTATGTGTCCGTGTGTTCTGATTCTCAGTCACGATTTGGATGTTGTCGCGTATGTGTCCGTGTGTTCTGGTTCTCAGTCACAGTGTGTGTGTCGTTAGGAAAGGTCATCACACTTGGTGACTCATATCTTATTATCTCACTTCTGCATATTATATTAAAGAGACACACACCTTTAAGTCTGAGATTTTGTCTTTCTAATTGTACAACCCCTGTTTCCAAAAAAGTTGGGACACTGCGTAAAATGCAAATAAAAACGAAATGCAATGATGTGCAAATCATTTAATCCCTATGTTGAATTGAATTGAAAATGGCACAAAGACAACTTATCAGATGTTAAACCAGAGAAATGTTGTTTTTGGAAGAATAAATGCCCGTTTTGAATTTGATGCCAGCAACATGTTTCAAAAACATTGGGACGGGTGTGTTTGTTATTGTGTTGCTTCACCTCTTCTTTTAACAACACTCTGTAAGCGTTTGGGAACTGAGGAGACCAATTGCTGTAGTTTTGAAAGTGAAATGTATTCTTGCTTGATATAGGATTTCAGCTGCTTGAAAGTTCGAGGTCTCCTTTGTTGTATTTTTGTTTCATAATGCGCCAAATGTTTTCAATGTGTGACAGGTCTGGACTGCAGACAGGCCAGTTTAGCACCCGGACTATTTTACTACAGAGCCATGGTGTTGTAATAAGTGCAGAATGTGGTTTGGCATTGTCTTGCCAAACCACATTCTGGCCTTCCCTGAAAAAGATGTTGTCTGGATGGTGGCATATGTTGCTCCAAAACCTGTATATATAGTTCAGCATTAATGGTGCCTTCACTGATGTGCAAGTCACCCATGCTATGTGCACTAATGCACCCCCATAACATCACAGATGTTGGCTTTTGAACTGTGCACTGAATAGAAGCTGGATGGTTCCTCTACTTTTTAGCTCAATTCCCCAAAATGATTTCAAATTTTGATTTAGCAAACCACAGGATAGTTGTCCACTTCGCCTCAGTCCATCTAAAATGAGCTCAGGCCCAGAGAAGGCAGCTGAGTTTCTGGATCTTGTTTATATATGGTTTCTTCTTTGCATGGTAGAGTTTTAACTTGCAATAATAGATGCAGCAAAAAATTGACATTGGTTTTCGGAAGTGTTTCTAAGCCCATGCAGTGATTTCCACTACAGAATCGTGTCTGTTTTTAATGCACTGCCGCCTGAGGGCCCAAAGATCACGGTCATCCAATATTGGTTTTCGGCCTTGTCCCTTGCATACAGAGATTTCTCTGGATTCTCTGAATCTTTTAATAATAATATGTACCGTAGATGATGAGATCCCCAATATCTTTGCAATTTTACATTGAGATACGTTTTTCATAAATTGCGCAACTTCCCAGTTTTTTAGAAACAGGGTTGTATTTGTAAATGTGTTGTTGTGCCTGAGTGTACTTTTATGTTTAAGTTTCACTACATTATTTTGATTTTATTCATTGCATTTTTTAATTGTGCGATGTAGACAAACATTTTGCTACACACAGAACAATGTCTGCTAAGCTGTGTATGGAACCAATAAAACGTTGAAACTTTCAAATGTACAGTATATTAAATGAAATGTTCAGATTTGACTTAATTCCAGAATGGGACTGACAGCACAACCCCAATTCTACAGTTTGGATCTTTCACAACCGCTTTGGTTTCATTCACTTCGGCCTTCAGTCACAGCAGGATCTCATCCATTGCTGCAATATTTCCTGTCCTGTCCATTCCTTCTCTCCAGATACCTCTCCTCCACTTCTGTCTCCCCTCTCCTCGGCACGCTTCCAATTCTCCCCTCCAATCTGTCCCACTCTCCTCCTCTCTCTCTCGTACTCCTCACTGCTCTCCTTCGGTGTTCTTTTGAACTGCTGATAAGACTGTCTCCCCAGAAACAGGTTGGCTTGTCAAAAGCCTAAGCCCCCCACTAATTACTGTACACCCATGATGGAGAAAGGGAGGGAGAAAGAGCAAGATGAAGGGAGAGAGGCGGGGACCGGGAAAGAGAGGGGAAGGGAGAGAGAGGGTGGCAAATAGAGATGAGAAGAGGAAGAGAGAAGGGGGAGATCGGATGAATGGAGAGGCGGAGATGAGGAAGAAGAGAGAGCGAAAGGGAAAAAGAAGAGAGAGAGAGAAGGGAAAGAGAGAAAAAGAAGAGCTGAGGTAATTGGTGTGTTGAAGAACAAAGGCTAGTTTTTGACAGACACTCTGGACTCATTACGAGAGGAGCAGAGCTGAGAGATAGGTATCTCAAATGCATACGGCTATCGACAGTGCATTTCAGTACAGCACAGTGTACTGTCTGTCCGGCTGTCTACAGGCTCCGTCCCAGAGTTGGAGTGATAATAAGGCCTGCATAGAGCTGGGTGTGGGCAGGTGTGGTGTGAGCTAACCAACCAGAGACCGGCACCGGCTGATCACTAAACTGAGATGGACTGGGTCGGAGGAGGCTGAATGGCGCTGAATGCCCCTGACCTAGGCTTCTAACCTCAGACTAGGCACAAATTATTACCATCCATTTCCACTGTCAGAAGTAAACTGGACACATCTCCTCTAGTCATCAAGTCTTAAATCTCACTGTGCCGGTAATTCTAGATGCCCTTCTTTTCCAGGAAGCTTTCAGACACTTCTTAGAAATTCAGAAATGCTAATGCTGCCCCCCCCCCCATTTTGAGAGGTGTCAATTAAAAAAAAAAAAAAAAAAGGCATTATTTTCAGAGAAAGTCTGAGAAAAATACATTCA
>JACXGI010012956.1:9838-21829 GCA_016801175.1 Esox masquinongy | reverse complement strand
AATTGTATGTGGGTGTAGATGGGTGAGGGGAATTGTATGTGGGTGTAGATGGGTGAGGGGAATTGGATGTATTTGGGTCGGTCTCAATGAAAAAAACGGCATAGCCATGAAATGCAGACAGAGGATGGCTTGAATTTACCAGCGCTGAAGAGAAGTGAGGAATTTTGTAATCTCATAGGAGTGGTTGAGCCAGACGCCCATGGATGTTTTCTGCAGCAGTGTCGGTATCAGTTCAGCATGTGGTATCGGACAGTGTAGCATGTCCATGTAGGTAGATCCAACCCCGTGTCTAACATAGTCTACCTACACAATCCTGTTCTACGTCCTAATCCTATAATGTTCTACCTTTGACTGGGGATCTTGGTAGTGCACCATTTGGGATGCTGACTGTGTGCTGAGTCTGGGTTGTCAGTCTACTACTAGCCAGTGGACCGTTTTCAGCGATCGTGATTCAAGTGTGACTTAGTGGCTGTCTACACTTCGTCGTACGCCCAAAATGCTGAACGAGGCATAATAATATATAACACATAGCACAGGGGTTGTCCCAACTGGAACCCTAGTTCCTATTTAGTGCACTGCTTGTGGCCATTGGCATGTTGAATACTGTAGGGTCCCGTTTGGGATTGGAACACTACATAGTATTGCTGAGTATGAAAAGAGTCCATTGAGCCGTCAGGTAGAACTCTCAATGGTCCTGGAGCTGTTTCTTAGACGGGACCAGCTGCTCCAGACAACCTAGATTGTGTCCCGTAAGGCCTCATACCCCTGTTAAGCACACTACTTTTGACCATGAGCCCTACAAGCCCTGGTCAGTTATGGTCATAAACAGTGCACTACAAAGGGCCCAGTGTCATTTGAGACCCAGGCCTGCATACCCTGCATGGACCCTGGGAACCATCAATCACCTGTCTGGCTTGTTCACGCTGATCTGAAGCCCAGAGGCCACCTCTTAGGCTCCATCCCAAAGTACTCACTACTCCTTACATAGTGGTCTACTTGTGACCGGGACCTGTAGGGCACTATAGGGTATCATTTGAAAATGCATACTAAGTCTTACTGTACCCACTGTTGTGTGGTTAACACCTGGACTCTATATTCATTTGTCTTCTCTGAAACCACCGACATTCCTCAGGCCTTACAGTGAAGGTCTGTGGAGAGAAACCAGGGTCTCAGTTAGACTGCTGCTTTTCTTGGTCAATTTAGTAGGTTTATAGAAATTGCTTAGTGTTTTAAGATAGATTTGATCTTATAATTGCTTATTGTTTTTATATAGAAAGCAACTTTTCTTTGTAGAGATTGCAGACATAACCAATTAACTGAATGATGTTGGCTTTCATATACATGTATGTATTAAAAATATTGACATGAGAAGGCTGCTGATTGGCCAGCTCATCTTCCTCTGGATCTCTGATTAGCAAACTCATCTTCCTCTGGATCTCTTTTTGGCCAGTTCATCCTTCTATGTTAAGCCAGCTATGAGTAAATATAATTTTTATTGGCCTGTGCTAGTTACTTTAAATAATTATGTCTGTGCTGTGCTCGAAGGTGTTGTATGAATTTGAAAAGCCATACCAATGTGTAGATAGGACGAAGGCATAATTTAAGTCGAAACAGTTGTTCTGTGAAATTCAGATCCAGCAAAAAAAAAAAACATGATTTTTTATTTATATGGGAATATCCTATGGTAGGTACATCAAATATTAAAGTAATAGTGTAACTTTTTCATAGGCTCGTTAACCCATAGCTTATTGAGATTCTATGTGCTTGAAGTGGTGAGAGAGTACAGAATAAGATGTGCCATGTTATTCCTAGTGGTGCTGTTAAGTTTACCCCTATACTTTAGCATGGAAACTCATGTCAGGTATTAGCCAGCTTTTTGTACACATGGATATACCATTAAGGTTTATGCACTTTTTTTTTTTTTACAAAGGTAGAGGCCCTGTACCTCTGTGAGTCTGCCAGGGAGAATTACCCTCCCTTCAGTCAGCAAAATGAAGCTCCTTTTTCCCACAGACAAATTTCAAAAGATTGAAATAAACTGACAAATGAGGAGAGCTTAAAAATGAAGGGAATCTCTCAACAATGTTACTTTCTTTTGAGAAGGTTGGGAGAGTCCCTGGTAGACAGGGTGGCAGGACCATAACTGTGTGTCCCAAATGGCACCCTAGTTTCTACATAGTACACTGCCTTTGACCAGAACCCTATGAGGGCTCTTGTCAAAAGTAAAGCACTTTATATCAAATAGGTGTAATTTGTGATGCAAGTCCAGACTCAGATGGACGTGGTGTTTCCTGCTCCTGACTCAGACATTGGCCATGATGCTAATGTGATGTGAAGCCAGCCAGTTTCTCAGAAGCCCCACTGTTAAAGGAGAATATTACTATTTCACAACTTAATGCTAGATGGTTCCTCCCCTTGAAAGTAGTTTACGGACCAAGAAAAGCAATAAAAACATCTATATAGGTAATGGGTATGTGTAAGCATTTTTAATAGCCAAATGACATTGAAGTACCTTCAAACCAAATCATTGATTTCTGGTGATTTTTCTTAATATGTTCACACTTTACTTCAGTGGATTTTTGGCATGCGGTGACTAAACGTAGCTGATGTTTGTCATGGCCGTTTAAACAGAACTCCACCAAGGATAAAAGGTTCTCTTGGACCACATATTTAATGGTGAGGAACTATCCAACATCAAGTTGTAAAATGGTGCTTCAAAGAGGAGTTTGGCAATGAGGCTCTTCATACCATCCAACCATTTTTATATGTCTGTGTGCAGTTCGACAGAAGTTGCTATCTAAATTTGCTTAATTTCTAATTAGCAAAGTGTATCATTGACAAAATTATGAAGTATCCCTTTAAGTAGGACAATCCATCTTGCTGTGTTTCCTAATGTAGCTCCAACTCCACTCGATCATACCTGATTTCTAAATTACTGTTCTTACTAACAGCAGTAGGGTTTGACCAGCACTGTGACCACACAAACTGAACTGCCTGGCTACAGAACCCTAGCCAAGCCTACAGTACAGCAGTAACCATGCCAACCGCCTGCTACCGCCTAGCCATCAATACCATAAGTCACAGGTCAATCGTATACTGTAGGGAATACACTGCTATTTGGGTTGTAGGCAGGGGGTTTGTCATTCAGAGAGGAGTGCCATACAAAACCAGAGAAGAGAGCAGGCCTTCTGATACAACATCCATCACTCTACTATAATCCCCCTCACACATTCTTTCTCAGGCATTAAGGACCAGTCTACACCCAGGAGCCAGAAGGCCACAGCCTAGCCAAGAGCTGTTGTAGAGGGGGACTAACTGCAGAACTGCCCAACAGGAGAAGGTGGAGCCGAACACACAGTACCACTTATTCTGTACACATTGCTGTAAGGCCTATGATATTTAGGTGCACGCTTTGCTGTTTTAGAAGTTGTGGAAGCCATTTTAACTCAGCAAGCAGTCTATCATGTTAACCTGGAATGTTCTGAAATCCTTACGTGTTATTTCAACATCCTAATAACAATTAAACAGGATGTGAGCCTTAACATTTGATTACAGACATTTTAAGTGTAATTAACTGATTGCAGATATTTTAAGTGCATCTCTTTCCAAATACACTATAACTTTAGTCAATGACCGTGCCCCAAACGGCACTCTACCTTGACCAGGATCTGTAGTGCACTTTGTTGAGAGCAGGCCTTGGTAAAACATAGGGCGCTGTGTAGGGAATAAGCAGTACTTTGATCCAAAACTAACAACGGTAAAAAAGGTACTTATCATGTTTTGATTATCCTGGCTGGAGTGTGTACAACAGACTCAGTCATCCATTTGTCTTATTGGAGGATACATACGTGATGTACATGCTACATTTAGTAGCTTGGCCATTAATCCTACAATTGGAGTCCAGTCCAGTTACAACATCCTAGGTTTGGAGTCAGGTGACAGGGGATGCAGGACAGGGGATGTGGCAGGGCCAGCTTTAGCCTTTTGGGGCCCTAAGCAAAATTCCATTTGGGGCCCCCTCTCCCCTAGCGGTCGGAGGCCCCCTAGCAGTTGGGGGCCCTAAGCAACTGCTTATGTCGCTTATGCCTAGAACTGGCCCTGGGATGTGGGATACCTTTTCACTCTGTTTGCATCCAAAATCTCTATTCCCCTAAATACTGCACTCAGAAACCAGGATTGAAGCTTTAGAAGATGTCTATCTGGTCTGGATCTACAAATACACTGCCAGTCTCTCTCTTACCCTTTCTCTCTCTGTCTGGTGTCAATCTTTCTGTGTCTTTCTCCCTCTTTCAATCTCTAGCTTGGAGAACACAAACACAGGCCTGTTGACTCTACTAATACTCGCTCTCTTTCTCTCTCTCTTTCTCCCTCCCTGCCTCTGCCATAAACACCAAAAATTAAAACCTTTGCCTTAAAAGGCAATTCAAAAAATAACATTTATAAATGTGCCCAGCAGCCCTCTGGTCAAGTCAAATAGCAAACCTCTTTCTTTAACTTCTTCCTTTCATTTCTCTCTGCAACATCACCAATGCCTGTTGGGTGCAACTATCAACAGATTTTGAAAAACAAATGAAGAATTTCCTACATTCTATATCTTTATTTTATCTCTGTCCATCTCTCTCTTTCTATGTCACTCACTCTCAGGTTGCGAGTCACACAATCACTCGATCCAGCTTATAACTTCCTGCCAGAGCCACTGAGTTTAGGCCTCCTTGTCACACTTCACACTAGCTAACTGCTCTGGGCTCCACCATTGTTCCAATATTGCTATTATTAAACTAGGTTTCAATGTTTTCACATTGTTAGGAGACATTTCTAAATGGCAACCTAAATATACAATGTGAACCACACACTCTCACTACACAAAGACAGACCAACTGACAGACATACCAACCAATGGATAAACAAGAGACAGACCTTCCAACCGACCGACCACTCCATAAACAGATGAACTACCCAACAGACAATGGACGTTTATACCAACCCACTGACAGAACATGAGATTGAGCGACTGCCTGACCAAATGAATGACGAACAGAAAGAAACGAGGGGGAATGTCAGTGTCTACCATTCTCTCCTCTGTCGGCCTGTGTGAGGCTTCCCAGATAAAAAAGAACAAAACAATCATTCTCTCTTTCTTTCTTTCTTTCTTTCTCCATGTAGAGTGGAGCTGGAAGTCGTCCTTGCTCACTCCATCTAGTCTGCTCTGACTGCAGCCCTGTGAGGACTGTCCAGTACAAGAGTCCCATGGAGATACCGAACTAAGGAAAATAACCCAGACTCTCACTAGCAAGGTTACATCAACATGGTAGCGGCTCAAGAAAAACAATGTGACAATAAAATAATTTATTTTTGGGGAGATTCAAAACCACAGTGCTCCTCTAAGAGGTTAAAACACTGAAAAGATATCAGAACATTTCTTTTATTATTTTTGCTGTGTTTTGGCATAGAGAAAGATTGATAAGTGTGTGGGGTGAGAACGGTTCCTGTCCCGACAGAACCACACTACACTACAGTAGTCAGGTTATACTCTGGCATCTCATCTAGGTTTATTGCACATGGCAACACGCCAAGTAAAGTGGGTCACAAATAGTAGGCATACAAAAGAAGACAACAATAGAGTAGGCCTATAGTAGAATATACAAAATAATATGAATAGTATTATGGTAGTCTATAAAAAAATTATACAAATAGTATTATAGGTGAATATACAAAATAATACAAATAGTAGGCCTATAGTAAAATATTAAAAGTAAAATATAATAGAAATAGTAGGCCTAGAAAATAATTCAAATATTAGGGCTATAATAAAAGACAACAAATAGGCCTAGAATATACTATAGATTGTAGACCAATAATAGAATACAAATAGTAGGTCTAGAATAGAACCACTTAGTAGTCCTAAAATACACATTTCAAAATAGTATGCCTAAAATACATGGTTAAAAATAGAAGAAAGTTGGTTAGTAATAGAAGACAGTTTGGCAATAATAAAATATTCTTGTTGAATAATAGAATATAGTGTGTTAATAATAGAATACAGCTTTTTTCATAACAGTAGATGATTGGTTAATTATAGAAGACTGTTGGATAATAATAGAAGACAATTGGGGTATAACAGAAGATAGTTGGGGAATAATAGAAGACAGTTGGGAATAATAGAAAACAGTTGGTTAACAATAAACCATTGCAGTGAAGAGGAGTCAGACTTTCTGTCTCAAAGGTTAAAATCTCTAAATAACATACTGATTTTTTTTGTTTTGCTGATAAATTAGTGTATATGAACTTTTGACACAACTGATGGAAAAACAGATAGGTAATTAGGCTTGGGAAATAAATAAACAGTGTTATTGGTCTGTATGCCTGCAGACTGTAATAACCAAACCAGGATGTATAAACACACTGCTCCTTTACATCCAACTTTAGGAGAAGGAACTCTGAAAAGGGAAACACAGCATCACTGGGGTAGCGGTTCACACTCGAACACAAACACACACCGTATACACACACTCGGTTTTGCTGCTGTAAATCATTATCGTCCTGACCACAAGGATCTCCATTTCCAGTACTGCAAAAGAGTACCGACAGACTGACGACATTGCTGCATCTCTCTCTAGGCTGATCTTACACACACACACACACACACACACACACACACACTATGGCAACATACACACACACACTATGGCAACACACACACACACACACACACACACTTCCCTATGTACTGCACTGCATTTTATCATATCCCATTGGGGCTATGGGACAAATTTACTTGAAAAAAAATAATATATTGGGCAGCTATTTAAATTTCACTTACTTACAACTTGATGTTAGATATTTCCTCACCTCAGTGCTTTATCTGTAAATTTAGAGGTCTCGGATTACAAAGTGAATGCGGATCTTGTAAATATTTGGAGGGAACGAGGTGCCGGATCAAGCGAGCTGTAACAGCAGTGCCGTGCTGAAATGACGGCGAAATAAATGAAAAGATAAATATAATTAACACATGCCTTAACACATCCATAACTTTCATCACTGCCAAAACTGGTCTGTGCCCACATTATTAAATTATGGGACACCAACAACCAAACTCATCTCATCATAATTCAAGCATTGCAACCAATCCATAGATAGGCCTAGCCAACTAGGCTAGGCCTATATTAAAATTATCGGATCATAGTCAACAAGACTACCACAGATTATGGAAAATTTGTATTCATACCTTTCTGTTAAATGGTCAAAAAGACAAATTATGTGCAGGTCACAATAGGTAACAGATAAGAGTCGCCAAGTCCTGGATCTGGAGCCAGAGATCTCGGATATTTAATTGAAAATAGTACAAAGATAACATATCAAATTTTAAAACTGAGAAATGTTATTGTTGTTGGAAACATACATGCCCATTTTGAATTTGATGCCAGCAACACATTTCAAAAAGGTTGGGACAGGGGAATGTTTACCACTGTGCTGCGTCACCTCTTCTTTTAACAATACTCTGTAAGCGTTTGGGAACTGAAGAGACCAATTGCTGTAATTTTGAAAGTGAAATGTTTTCTCATTCTTGCTTGATATAGGATTACAGCTGCTCAACAGTTCGGGGTCTCCTTTGTCGTATTTTTTGTTTCATAATGCGCCAAATGTTTTCAATGGGGGACAGGTCTGGGCTGCAGGCAGGCCGGTTTAGCACCTGGACTCTTACTACGGAGCCATGCTTTTGTTGTACATGCAGAATGTGGTTTGGCATTGTGTGGCTGAAATAAGCAAGGCCTTCCTTGAAAAAGAGGTCATCTGGTTGGCAGCATATGTTGCTCCAAAACCTGTATATATTGTTCAGCATTAATGGTGCCTTCACAGATGTGCAAGTCACCCATGCCATGTGCACTAATGCACCCCCATACCATCACGAATGCTGGCTTTTGAACTGTGCGCTGATAAGATGTTGTGTCTGTTTTTTTTGAAGGCCCGAAAATCACGGCCATCCAATATTGGTTTTCGGCTTTGACCCTTGCGTACAGAGATTTCTCCAGATTCTCTAAATCTTTTAATGATATTATGTACCGTAGATTATGAGATCCCCAAACTCTTTGCAATTTTTTGTTAAGAAATGGCTTTCTTAAACTGTTGCACTATTTGCCTGCACAGTCTTAAAGAGAGTGGTGAACCCCTCCCCATCTTTAATTCTGAAAGACTCATCCTCTCTGGGATGCCCTTTTTATACCCAATCATGTTACTGACCTGTTGCCAATTAACCTAATTAGTTGTGAGATTTTCCACCAGGTTTTTTTTTAGCATTACACATCTTTTCTGAAACATGTAGTTGGCATTAAATTCAAAGTGGGCATATATTTTTCAAGAAACAAAATGCTGATATGTTGTTAAGTCACGGGCAGCTTTGTGAGATGGCCTCTGCCAAACATCACCTGATGGAAATAAATAACAATGAAGAGGAACACAAACCTTGTAATTTGGTCATGGTAAACTTAAGGCCAACGTTAAAGAGAGGGAGGAATAAGAAAAGAAAACAAGAGTTGGAGCAGAATCCCACATATACAAACATGTAGACACACGCATGGTTAGGAGCACTGGGTGAAGAAGGCCTGAAACACTAGAAGCCGGTTGGCTAGCCCCAAACAGGCTGAGCTGGTTGCTAAGTGATGGGGCCTGAGATGTAGCCTATGATATTGACCCGTGTTTGTTCTGGGAAAACCCACCTCTTCTCCACTACCCTCTCTCTTCTAGCTTCCACTCCACCCTCTCCCTCTGCGGTGCTGTGGTTGTGAGGCTGGCAGGGCAGGACAGATGAGGGCCTGGCCAAATGAGAAACAGATCCCCTTCACCCCACTTTTGGCTTTTTCTCCCTGTGGCTTTTTTTGTTGTTTTCAAACGAAGAAAGAAAAAAGAGAAAAGAACACGATCCAAAAATAGATTTGGGGGATCGCGTGCCAGTGGGTTGTGGAGATTTTTTTTCAGTCCCTCCAGTCACGCAACTAGCCTGGCAAAACCTTGAGCTGGGGAGCAGGAAAAAGCAGAGGCCATAAAAGACAGGAGGGAGGAGAGTCCCAGTGGACAGATGGAGAGAAGGAGGACTGTCGGAAACGAGGAAGGAGCATCACAGAAGCCGGGCGTTCCACTGTGCGAGGGGTGGGGTCGGGGGTTGGGGGGAATTTACATGCTGGAGTAGGGTTGGCGTGCGAGCTTCAGGTATGAGGGGCTTATGGGTAATCCTGGCTGTGGTGGAAGGAGTAGCCTTAGATCAGGCCTGGTTGGAGATGGATAGTAGCTGTCCTCTCTGCCAGGGAAAAGTTTTATCCCCACCTACAGGCCCTGCAGACAGCTAGTGTGCGGCCCAAAAAAGGGCACCCTATTTCTAATAGAACACTTCTTTTTACCAGAGCCGGCAGGGATACAGTCAAATGTAAAGCAATATCTAAGGAATAGGGTGTCATTTGTGAGGCAGCTTCAGATTACGCTCAGGAACAAACAGTAGATGAGAGGCACACTGACACCCTCCTTTCCCAGCCAGCGTCAGATCTAATGAACAAACAACCACAGCAGCCAGAGAAGAATACCCCTTTTGTAGCGTCCTCACTCCACTTCACCCGTCACAGCTAAGGTCCTGTAAAACCGCACATGACCTTCGCAGGGCCTTGCTAGGAACACTGGCAACTGTATGAGTTGCCTGGGATTGGCTCTGCCTCACAAAGCACCCTAATTTTGGTCGTGTCATTAATCAACACCAGAGCAGCATTCAAAATGGCCTTGTTTAGAGAGACAGATGCTGCTTGGGATTCAGCCTAGTTGGCTTTGAACAGGAGACAGTAAAATGGCTCAATGGCAGTGCAGCCTGCTCAACAGCAGACATGTTAAAACTATTATATCCTCCTTCCCCAGTCCTTATAGTCATTATGTCTTCAAGGAAGTACAGAGCCTCTCCTTTCTTCTACTCCTCTCCCATCCCCTCGCCATCTATCCTCTTTTCTCCTCTTGCTATGAAAGCTCTTTGGACCCACCGATCAAAGGTTAATTTTTTTGCTACCTTTTATTATTAGAGGACATGAAAAGTGTTTCTACTTTTTAAAAGAAAGAAGATAATATAAATCCTGGGAATGTACTGGGTTGGACTGAAGTGAAGCCGATTTTCCAGTGTCACCGCTGTGTCCATGGAAATCTAGAACATCCAGTACTGTACTGTAGCTCTTCCAATACGCAGGCTAAGTCACCCAGAGAAAAAAATATATATTATTAGGAACCCAGATGAGGTCTCAATTTATTGGTGAGAAATAGAAAATAAGAATAAATGTAAGCAAAATGTTAAAGTTATAAACAGGTAATTTAAAGTCTTGTTGGCTACCTCAACACTTGGTATGGAGAAACCAATAAACAAGTCTGGCAAAAATGTATGACCAATCTATCAATGACACTATTGAAGATTGGTGTTAAAAATAAACAATAAAAAAAACTGAAATTCAGCGTGACTAAATGGTGTTTTATGCCATCAAAAAGGTGAATTCTAATTCAAAAGGGAGTTCATGATACACTTCCCCTTATTAAGCACCTCTTATTCCATGCTCGGTGTGTTTATATCTGTCAAGTAACAAAAGAATAATAAAGACTTCTATTGGAATTCATTAAGGCATTTCAGGATCTAAGACTTGGAAATGATC
This sequence comes from Esox masquinongy, assembly GCA_016801175.1. Lineage (NCBI taxonomy): Eukaryota > Metazoa > Chordata > Actinopteri > Esociformes > Esocidae > Esox > Esox masquinongy. The sequence continues at coordinate 11,162 of JACXGI010012956.1, read as the reverse complement.
AAAAGGAATATTGGCACATTATTCTTCAGTTACTTCAGGACTTTGAGAATTTCAAAAGCTTTTCTCCCAGTGAAATGCACAGCTTCAAACAGTTCAAGAAGAAAACAGGTGTCTTCTTGAATCTAAAGACATAAATGAGATAGGAGAGGAAATCTCCATCTCTCAGGAGGAGAATAAAGATAACATTATAGTAATTCATTGGCTGTGTGTTTCAATGTAAAGACAGTAATGTGAGGTTATTTTTATACCAAAATATATTTACCTGTCTACAAGCCAAGAAACAGAGACTTTTAGCCTGGATTCAATCAGGTAGTGAGTTGTGGGTATCGCAGCTTCTAAAGGTTGACAGAAATGATACAGTAAATTACAGTTAAAAGCAACAGTGCCTTTAAAAGACCCACTATCTGTAGTGACTGTGTTGTTGTTGTTAACGTAAAAAGGATTTGTTGCGTTTGATTTTGCCCAGAGTCTCTCATTGAAATGGTGTATTGACCACACTCCTGCCATCTGACTCATCTTTAGCATCATGCTGGGGGTCAGGCTGTGTGTATGTGTGTCCACAGTACACTGTACACAGCATGGTATAACACTTGACCATGGTAACTCAGGGATGGTCTTGCTCCTTTTCCGTGTACCATCACCCCTCTCCTACAATCCTTGACTGACTGACTGACTGAGGAGTTAAATAAATGAACCTGTTAACAGCATGTGGAACATTGTGCTGCAGGCCAGAGTTTCTGCTATGTCTCCAAGAGCGTGTACGGCTACAGAAAGAGAACAGCCTAGCCCTAGTCAGGTTTCTGCTCTGTTTCATCAGATGGAGAACAGCCTAGCCCTAGTCAGGTTTCTGCTCTGTTTCATCAGACGGAGAACAGCCTAGCCCTAGTCAGATTTCTGCTCTGTTTCATCAGATGGAGAACAGCCTAGCCCTAGTCAGGTTTCTGCTCTTTTTCATCAGACGGAGAACAGCCTAGCCCTAGTCAGGTTTCTGCTGTAGAGGGGCCATGACAATTCTTTTCACTCTATTGGGAAGAAGACACTGACGTCTTCACAACTATTTGGCTATGTGTGGACCATGTAAGTTTGTGGACCATGTTAGTTTATTCCTGAGGTTCAAGTTCCACCAAGGAACTTGAAGCTCTCTACTTGCTCCATTTCAGCTCAGTTGATGCGGATGGGGGGTTCTCACATAGTTATTAATCTTGCTCAGAAGTAAAAGGAGGTTGATTTGTCATTCATGGTCTAACAAAGCTATACTTTGTTAGAGTGTGTTGGTATTACAGACGGGGTCAGGAAGCGTTTGAAGTGTGTTGGTATTACAGAC
>JACXGI010012955.1:0-12037 GCA_016801175.1 Esox masquinongy | reverse complement strand
AGGATTCATCAACCCACAGAGGATTCATCAACACACAGAGGATTCATCAACACACGAAGGATTCATCAACACACTGAAGATTCACCAACACACCGAGAATTCATCAACACACCGAGGATTTATCAATCCACAGAGGATTCATCAAAACACAGAGGATTCATCAACCCACCGAGGATTCACCAACACACAGAGGATTCATTAAAACACAGAGGATTCACCAACACACAGAGGATTCATCAAAACGCAGAGGATTCATCAACACACAGAAGATTCACCAACACACCGAGGACTCACCAACACACCGAGGATTCATCAACACACAGAGGATTCACCAACACACCGAGGACATCAACTTTGCCACCCACCCATTTGATCAGGACATCAAATGGAAATTAAAGTAAGCCTGCTTAAGGGCTCATATTTCTAGCATGGTATAGTGATCATAATTGTGCTCAGTGTATTTTCCTTTTTACAAAACCTGTCTGATCATGATTAATAATGTCTGGCTTGACCTTTGACCTTCGTGAGCAGTACATTTTTGTTAATATTTTTGCGTCACAACCATGAAGGATGGCCTGTATGTCAGGCAGTTTGATAGTAGTGGATCTTACAGTAAATCATTAAAGTTTGATATATCTCTATTTGAAGAACATCTAGGCCTGGGGTTTTCCTGGTTTTCCTTCATTTGTTTTAAAATTTTCAATTTATGAAACTGGATGAAATGTAGTATGCTAATCTCTGTATTTTAAATGTAAATGTTCTAAAGGATTTTCTGTGACAGGTGCTGAGTTGAGTGTGGTTGACCCATTGTGACTCACTCATTGGGTGGACATTGTCCTGTGGCATAACATCACCACGACAACACTGACATCTACAGTTCTCTTTTTGAATTAGAGGAAATCACAAAAAGCCCGTAGTCAGGGTGGTTTTCAAATCTGTTCCAAGTACAGGGCCTTCTTAAAACCGCCATATTTTTATCCCAGCTATGCCAATATTCTAACACTTGATGAAACTAATCATCAAAGACTTTGAGTAGTTGAATCTGGTAAAACAATGGAATGTTATTCTTTGACTTGACTCTCATTTTCAGTAACTTCTTGGGAACAACTGAGGTTAACTGCCTTGCTCAAGGACAGAGCTAAAGTTCACTTTCTGTCTCTGGGATTCAACCTAGCAATCTTTTGTTCACTGTTCAGAGGACCAAACCCCTAGAACACCCTGCTGTCCCATGACACTGCTGGTGACAAAACATGTCTTGCCATAATATCCCTGTTAGGTCTGTTTCAGTTAGAGAATTAGCAATACTGCATTTAACAAAAGTACTTTCATATGAGCCAAATTCTCAGAGTCTTACGTTCACCATTCCAGGTTGGCTAAATCCCCATAATAAGAGTTTTCACAAGGAAAGTCTTAAGTCCACAGAAATATCTTTGTTACTCAGCACCACCGTCAGTGTTAGACACGGGCCAGTCAGGGCTGGAAAAAAGAATCACGTGACCTATCAAAAATGGACCCCTATTCCCTACATAGTGCACTCCTTTGGCCAGGGTGCTATGGGGAGTTAGGTGTTGTTTGGGATGCAGACAGGGACTCAGTGGTGTGCAACAGAAAAACCTGATGGAGTGTGTCTGATGGCAGTATTAGGGAGAGACAGCGTCCCAAACTGCACCCTGTGGCTCTGGTCCAAATTAGGGTCCGTTTGGAAGACGGTGCCATTTGAGACTCAATGTTTGCTCAGCTCTTTCGGCTGGTCCAGAGCTGGCGTGGTTTTCATGACTGCAAGGCCAGCTGAGTCGATTCAACATCGGAGCTACGTGAAGAGCACAGCTTGCTTGGGGACACTGTAGCCGTGTTGATCGTATGGGCATTCCTGTTCCCATGACACTCTGATTTGGGGGTGTCAGTGTCATACTTTCTGATTCTGACAGGTGTCGTGTTTTTCATTTGACCAAATAAATGTTAGTGTGTTTGCATGTCCTTTTAAAATGGTGATGAGTCAGTCCTATATGACCCACTGTATAAAACAATTACACCCCTAGCCTGCTTAGTTCATATTGTCATCCATTATGGATCTCATCCCGTGCCTGCTTAGTTCACACTGTTATCCATAATGGATCTAATCCCTAGACCACTTAGGTCACACTGTCATCCATAATGGATCTCATCCCTAGACCACTTAGGTCACACTGTTAACCATTAATGATCTTTTAGAACACTACACTAGTCTTTTCAAAAACACACGCAGGCAGATTCTGCTTTGTCTGCCAGTCACTGAGAACCAATCATTGCCTGTTTTAGTTACAACAAAAAGTCTACCAGTCACTAAGAACCAATTATATCCTGTTCTACTCACAACAAAAAGTCTGCCAGTCACTAAGGACCAATTATATCCTGTTCTAGTCACAACAAAAAGTCTGCCAGTCACTAAGAACCAATCGTAGCCTGTTGTGGTTGCTGCAAAATAAAACAGCTTCTTTGTTGTCTCCACACAGCCTGTCTTGTCCAATTTGACCAGACTCACTAGGATGAAAAGAAACACCCAGCATCAAGTTTTAACGTTTTACTGACACTGAGAGAGACACGGTTATCAGATATTGTGGAGAAATTCAATTAACTTCAACCATAAAACCCATTCATGGCCAGCCTGGCTGACTCCTGACTCTCTGGAAATGGTGCTTTGTCGGGTCATCCAGGCTATTTCAAGGGCTAACCAGAAATAAAATGAATCTCAAGGTTGGTCCCAGAGCAGTTTGTTGATTTCTCATTTTATGATGTTTTAAAAATAATCTCATTAGCCAGCTGTGCAAATTTTACATGAAATACTTTATTACCCATTTATATTTTTGCAGAACAATTGTCATCATTCCTCCTTTTATATGCTGTTCTGAAGGCTGGCCAGTAGGGGTATCACCTGTCTAATTGATTCAGGCCACACCCATTTTGGCACCTGTTTCCACTTCTTAATCACCACTCAGTCTTCTTCACTCCACACTTGTATTTAACCACTGTGTCACCCCATAGCTACTTTTGATTCCTGGAAACTTCAAATTTCGACAACAGGGTCATATGTCATCGACAACAGGGTCATATGTCATCCCGTCGCCCATCAATTGGTTGAGCATGACACTTGCAACACCAGTGGTTGTGAGTTTGATTCCCACGGGGGACCAGGTTGGAAATCTATGCACTCACTACTGTACGTCGCTCTGGATAAGGCCATCAGCTAAATGACTCAAATGTAAATGTCAGTGGAAACCCTGTCATAAAACCCTCTGGTCCTGGACATAACAACATAAGACATAACAACGCGTTGGGTTTGGGTTGTGGGTTGAGGCCAGACCGGTCTGGAACCAGCACAAAATGATTCTAATTAGTTCAATGAAGAGGATAATGTAGAATAATTTACCCTTTGTCCAGAGAAAATTAAAGAAAAAAACCAACTGAAGAAATCTAATGATCTTTAAGGCAATGCCTCTTCATCAGAAGAAGACAAATTTGTTCGTTAGTTTGAATACATAACCGCTACAGTCAGAGCACATGGTCATCCTTACATTCAGAACCCAGATAAATGTAAGGATGTGTCATATGTCCCTCCTTCCGCCTCTCCTCTCCTCACTGTTTCACTTTTTCACTTTTCTCCAGTCGTCTCCGTACGTGCCTCCTCATGACGACCGCGGTCAGGGCACTGAATAGTGCCAGGCCGAGGAAGGACACGCCGGCGGACCACAGCTCCTTCTCCCCATACACCTCCAGCAGCGTATCCCTCTGCCTGCCGTAGTCCAGGAACAGGGCCTCGAGCTGACTCAGGGTGCACAGCAATAGGAAGAGATGGAAGATCTGGTGTCCCTGGCCCATGATGTCACAACGACCCGGGAAGAACCTCTCGGGAACAGGGCAGGAGAAGAACAACGAGGCCAGCAGGAAGAAGGCCATCTAGAAACGGACAATCAATAACGGGAAAAAGTCACTGTTAGTTGTGTGTAGTGCTTTCAATGCTTTTCAACTCTGCAGGGGTGGAGCTCAGCTTTCACTCACATGGGTGTGAACCATGGTGGTATTTGAGCAGGAAGCTTTAGAATTGTTGCTCTTTTGTTCATGTATTATTTTACTGTGAATGTTTTAAACATAGAAAGCCTGTATTATCAAAAGCTTGGATCGTCGACTGAGATTCTGCGATGGTTAGGGTGTGTGTTTTCGCAGGTTAATGTTTTCCCCCGCCTGTGTTTTAGGGTAACAGGTGCAAAAAGGGGTCAGGAGAATTTGACGATGATGCCAAACAGTGAAAATGGGTGTAATTAGGTGAGGAAAAAGGGGCGCCTATTTATGTCCTGTATGCCCAGGGAACTGGCTCTTTCAGCTATCACATAACAAACCTAAGATAACAAACATCAAAACTTAATACCGTATTTTGTCTCTTTTCATATAATCATACGTCTGCAGTACGTTAATTTCTATATTTTAATCTTGTGTTCTTGACAAATAAAACTTTGAAACTTTAACTGTTTTTATTTCTGTGTGACGATTTGCTGAAACACAGGACAAAGGCCTCTGCGCACAGATTCTCAATTGAACATGCTTTTTGGTGATGTACTCAGTCTGAACCCGGGAAACCAAACCCACACCCACGTCTGCCAAATGAACGCGATGAATGAATGTACCCACCCACCCATCTACCTGCAGGGCATGGAGGGGCAGGGCGGGGTCCTGTCTCCAGGATATTGTTGCCAGGCGATGGGCCACGGGGCTTATGTCCAGGAAGTAGGCCATGCTGGTGGGTATCAGCTGGCAGATCTTCCTCTGGAGCGGGTACGGCCGTCGGTAACGTGACTTGGCAAAGCAGCAGCTGGCACAGGACAGCCAAGCAAGCAGAGCGGCACCGGGCAGGAACCAACCACCTAGAGGCAGAAGGGATGTCATGCTCCAGTCCGCAACGCGCCACGGTCATGTGGAGACTACAGGTCTAGGATCAGATTCGAGAAAATGTGACCCAAGTGGAGCGTCACCCAACTCAATATTACAATCACTGGCTGTAAAAACACAAGTAAAATCAATGCATATTTACATATATAGAGATGGGTAAAAACAGATTTTTTTTCTCTATAAAATCAAGGTAGATTGTAGCCTGAAAAATACCTGAAAAATAGCCTGAAAAAAAGGAGGAGTCAATCCAAAAATTGTGTTGACTCTTGAGGTCACCTGGTCTTCCGAATTAAATTAAAAATCCTCTCCAGGCTATTTGGATGTGTTGCCAGAAGAAAGCCTCCATTCTCCTCGAGATACATACGTCAGCACTTCGAGTTTGATAAATTACATTCTAAGTATGCATTACTCCTTTAATGATCTCTGTGGTGAGAAAGGAATCTGGATTGACATATTTACTAGATCATCACAGGAGAAGGTAGTGAAGACAGGGGCATATTGATGCTACTTTAGTGGCAACATAACACTTATTACTAACATAATATTATGTATATTACAATCTCCCGAGGTTTTAATATACCCACATTTTGTACAAAAGATGGATACAAATTCTCAAAAATCAGCTAAAAAGTGGAATCCCTCACATCTAGAGCATGAACAAAATGCCACAGTGGACAAGACCACTTTGAGAAGGTCGTCTACATAATACCTGTTCATACTTTATTACCCTGTAGATACTGTAACAACTTAAGATACCTGTAGATACCGTAATAACTTAAGACACTGTCGTAACCTGTAGATACTGTAACAACTTAAGATACCTGTAGATACCGTAATAACTTAAGACACTGTCGTAACCTGTAGATACCGTAATAACTTAAGATACTGTCGTAACCTGTAGATACCGTAATAACTTAAGATACTGTCGTAACCTGTAGATACCGTAATAACTTAAGATACTGTCGTAACCTGTAGACACTGTAATAACTTTAGACAATAATATAACACTAAGCCCCCCAATCCTCTATCATCTATACACATCTTTAAAAAAAAAAATCCCTGAGTACTCACAGCATCCCAAATGGCCCCCCCTCTTCCCTGTGTAGTGCACTACTTTGGACCAGGGCCCTGGTCAACAGAAGCACATCACACACAGGGAAGAGGGTGTAATTCTGGAAGCAGGCCGAGTGCCATAACGTGCACCACAGAGTGGAGAAACGGCAGGTACCTACGGCGCTCTCCCGCCACGCCGGCTCCGAGCAGTAGAAGTAGTGGGCCAGGGCGCAGCCGTACTGGTACACCGCCACACCTACGTAGTCCAGGAAGAACAGGGAGTAGTGGGCCAGCTCAGAGTGGGACTGCAGGAGGTGGGCGGTCACACTGCAGCACAGGTAGGTGAGGGCCGACAGCACGTAGAGGCAGAGCGGCAGGGAGGCCGCGTCCAGGGGGAGCCCGTGCACCCCGACGTAGGCCCAGACGCGCAGGAGCACCAGGGGGCCCGCCAGCAGGTGGGTCCAGATGTTCAGGGACTCGTTGTGCCTCTGGAAGACGCTGAGGAGGTAGCAGCGCCAGTCCTGGCCCACCGGGCGGTACCCGGAGAGGATGTACGGCTCACGGAAGAGCGCGGGGACGTGGGAGACCGGGACGGTGGGGCTGGGCGAGGGCAGGGAGGAGGGGAGGGAGGGGAGGAGGAGAAGCCGGCTGAGCTGCTTCACACTCAGGCTCAGGGTGCTGAGACGGCCCAGGGCACCGTCCGACATGACTGAGGAGAGGGAGAGGTGAAGCAGGGATGGGGCGAGGGAGGGAAAGGATGGAGGGATGAGTGTGGAAAGAGGAGGAGTAGGGTCAAGGGTTGACTTGGGAACTTGGCTATGCTGTGAAAATGAAAACAAAAGGTTTTTACTGAGAAACATTTTGTCAAACCGAACTAATTTTTCCAATAAGAACCTGACGGAATGATTACAGCCCAGGACCTCTCCTGTTTAACCCGCTAGCTGTCGTCAACTCTGTGTAGACAGGCAGGAATGCTAGCATGCAGTAATACCTGTCTGCTAACACCTGTCTCTTGTCTGCTATTATATCACCTGTAGTCTCACTACCCCAGACAATTGACCTCAACATAAAGTTTTGCACGGGACTCGAGCAGTGACTAGTGAAGGTGGATTGGAGCGCTGAAGTCGCTGAACTTTTTTTAAATACAGATTCTTGCACACGAGAGCCATTGTTCATAGATTTAAAACGGGTGAAGTCGGATCTCCTGTCCGCCCACACCACCAGCCGCAGCTAAAACCTACACTGAATGTTTTGCTAACTCTGCCCTTGAGACTTCACCTACAGAAAGAGATAACATGCAGTCATACCTGTTCAGCCTGTTGCCAGCCCTCCCTGTATCCTTGACATCCACTGGCACTGTAAGTAGTGACCACAGTTACGCTCCCTGAGGCAGCCATACCAACAGGTACAAATGGAGAACCAAGACAAACACTGCACTCACCAGGAGAACAGAACTGTGACACACCTGGAAAGGGCCTCTGGTAAAACTCTAATCTTTCGGAATGGATGACAGTGTGAATGACCGATGGTGGTATTTACCGTTTATTGAATTTCACAACCTAGGTGTCTTCTGTGGGTGTAAGCCTTCTGCAGTTAGCCTGGGTACCACTCTGGGGTATCATACAACTCCTTGCCATGCATCCTACAGCTGTCTTAAGACTGCATGAAAAGCTCTTAGATCTAGCCCTGGGTTTAGAAGTGAAATGACCTAAGCGATGTATGTCTAGAGTAAAATGTTGCTTGTAGAACAACCAATATCTATATAAATGAATCATTAAAAAACTGAACGGATCAGTAGAAACTATGACACGGACATCTCACCTGCTTGTGTCTGCTGACACAACACCTGTTGCTTGGAGAAGTCGCAGTAATAAAATCCCGGTGAAGCTCTAGTCTAGACTAAACTAGATCTCCCATTAACATCGTTTTTCTTCATCTCTACACCCAATTCCTCATGCCGAAAGACGCAGCGGTGTATTTTCAATGAGCCAGTGGTGGCAGCGCCAAGGAGGTAGAGTTGAAATACAGCAACAACTGACAACAGCATCCACGCGCTGCAAAGATGTGATTTGGGAGACTGGGCCAGTGGGCGTGGCCAAAAAGGCGGACTAGAGAACGCCCCAAACTCAAGCGGTGACCTACATTATTTTCCCGGCCAGTGGCGCTATGAAATAAATAACCTTCATCCAAAAGCTACTGTTACATCTGAGTCATTTAGCAGACGCTTTTATTCAGATACACTTACTTATCGCAGTACACAACCTTTTATTATTCACAGGAGAGAACAAACACGTGACTTGTGTGGAATCTTATCATCAAACCGAATGAGATATCAATGTATTACTTCTAATAGCATTTTAGGTCATTTGGGCATTCTTAAATGTATTGATATAGGACCTCATTGTGTGTTATAACAGACCAGTGATTATGCCACATAAACTAGCCCTTATAATTAGGTGTCTCATCACAAGGGTTTTGCCGAAGTATAACAATAAATGCACAACATCGAATACATAGCTAAATAGCGCCATCTATTGCACTACTTGTGGAAGAGCGTCGTCAGTTGCCTCCTGCGCATGTCCTATTTCTGATAAGATCCATAGCCTGGTCCCAGATCTATTTTTTTCGCATGTGAAAATCACAGATACAATGAGTTTCAAGGAGTTGATAGTTATGATTTCACTCCTTGGATAGAAGTTGTCCTTTTGATCTGCTGAAAGCTAGTGGGACGTCAAGGGGGAAACGACGTCAATGCAACGTCGTTCGCAGAGAACGGAAAAAAGGCTTACGGAAACATTGGGCAGGTACTCAGGCTAACTCTTTTGGTGCCCCCACCTTCGCTGAAAGTTTCCCGCTAGTTGCTGGGGGGCGAGTCTGCATTGAGAAATAGGCTATCTGATTGGACAGATACAGATTCCGCGCCGAATATGTAAAATATAATTTATCACATGGACCAATCAGTATTCGGATGTGAGTCCACCCGGTACTTGTTGGCGCGAAAATCCCGCAGTTCTGTAACAACCTCTGCTGACATAGTATCGTCAGATTCTGTAAAAGTTTTTGTCTTTGGAAAATATAAAATTACACAATGGCGGGTGATTCGGTGGACGATCAGGAGATGAGAGAGGCGCAAAGAGAATATCTGGACTTCTTAGATGATGATGTAAGTGGCAGAATGGGTTGATAAAGTACCTTCGAAAAGAAACCATGCGGGGTTATGTGACAATAGAGGAATACCCTGCCGCAAGCTAGCTTGCCGAACTCTTTGAACAATGTTAGCTGTCTTGCTGGTACTGGTGTTCAAAGTAAAATTTCCGTTCAATAAACAAGAGCATACACTTAATGAGTACGTTGTTGCACGTAAATCGCTGCCTAGCTACATGCATCGAACCAACATTAATCTCAACTATCGTATATTGATTGCCAGTGAGTGACTGCATGGAATAGCCTTAGATTGTGTCTGATAGCCTAATGTCCTCTCTGTCTGTGTTCCGGCTGCAGCAAGACCAGGGGGTCTACCAGAGTAAGGTACGCGACATGATCGGCGAGAACAAGAACCGACTCATCGTCAACATAAACGACTTGAGAAGACGCAACGAAACTCGGGCGGCCAAGTAGGAAGATCACAACACTACACCCACTATATTCTACCAGCAATACCGCGTTTGACTGTGACTGTATTAAGTATCCGAAAAATCTGTTGAAATGGTCCAAAACTATGTTCCGCGGCCATGTTGTTCAGACAGTCAACTGCTGTGGTTCTGTAGTGGCACTTAGAATAACCGGAACTGGACAGGATTCACACGCACACTCATATTTTGTATGCAGCTATGCACACGTTATACAATACATTTTATCTAACTACTGAATTTGCAACCTAGTATGCATTTTGTCTGTTCGGCTCTGAATCGAGAATAAACAAAGTGAGGATTCTGACCCTCTATTCCAGTACAACTTAGTTGTTGAGTTTTTGCATAGGTTTCATACAGGCATTTAACACAGACATTTTGAGAAAGATACTAGAATTTTTATGAATTTTCTAATATTACAGACCATTAGACCATCTTATTGTAGATTTTAATGACCCCCCCCTCCTTCCCAGATTGATGAATAATGCATTTGACGAGCTGCTGGCGTTCCAGCGTGCTTTGAAGGACCTGGTGGCGTCTGTAGATGCTACCTACGCCAAGCAGTACGAGGAGTTCTTCATTGGTCTGGAGGGGAGCTTCGGCAACAAGCACGTCACACCCCGAACCCTGACCTCCCGTCTTCTGGGCTCCGTGGTCTGTGTGGAGGGCATCGTCACCAAGTGTGGGTACCTCTGCGTACAGTCCAGCCCCTCTTCCTCATAGTCTTCACCCAGACAAATGCAGAATCATCCTCTCACATTTAGAATCATTATCCTATGTAATGTTGCAGCCTCGTTATGCCGTAGAATGTTCCGGCCTCGTTATGCTGTAGAATGTTCCGGCCTCATTATGCTGTAGAATGTTTCCGGCCTCGTTATCCTGTAGAATGTTCCGGCCTCGTTATGCTGTAGAATGTTCCGGCCTCGTTATGCTGTAGAATGTTCCGGCCTCATTATGCTGTAGAATGTCCCGGCCTCGTTATCCTGTAGAATGTTCCGGCCTCGTTATGCTGTAGAATGTTCCGGCCTCGTTATCCTGTAGAATGTTCCGGTCTCGTTATGCTGTAGAATGTTCCGGCCTCGTTATGCTGTAGAATGTTTCGGCCTCATTATCTTGTAGAATGTTCCGGCCTCATTATCCTGTAGAATGTCCCGGCCTCATTATCCTGTAGAATGTCCCGGCCTCATTATCCTGTAGAATGTCCCGGCCTCATTATCCCGTGTAATGTCTTGGCAGTATTATTGAAGGTAGTCTCAGAACAACATTACTATTGCTATCCTGTTCTGGTCTCCAGTCTGTGTGGGAACCAGGTCCCGATGCTCTGCCTCTGCTGTTCCCTGCAGGCTCCCTGGTACGTCCCAAGGTGGTGAGAAGTGTCCATTACTGTCCAGCCACAAAGAAGACGATGGAACGGAAATACACTGACATGACCAGCCTTGATGCCTTCCCCTCCTCTGCCATCTACCCCACTAAGGTAGACAGACACAGACACGGTCCATCTGTGAGGACTGCCAGACCAGCACACCCACTGACCACTCTCTCCCCCCTCCCGTCTCTCCCCTCCTGTCTCTCTCCCACCAGGATGAGGAAAACAACCCGCTGGAAACTGAGTTCGGCCTGTCCATCTACAAGGACCATCAGTCCATCACAGTCCAGGAGATGCCGGAGAAGGCCCCGGCCGGCCAGCTGCCGCGCTCAGTGGACATCATCCTGGACAACGACCTGGTGGATGTGGTGAAGCCAGGGGACAGAGTTCAGGTCATAGGGACCTACCGCTGCCTGCCGGGCAAGAAGGGAGGGTTTACGTCTGGAGCGTTCAGGTAGGCCAGTAAAACACGGGAGGATGTGTGTCGTTGGGAGTCTTTTTAACGCTCTGATGGGTTGATGGAGAGCATCGTGGTGTTCGCTCTTCCTCCAGGACCATCATGATCGCCTGCCAGGTGAAACAGCTGAGTAAGGAAGTGTCTCCGTTCTTCTCTGCTGACGACGTCTCCAAGATCAAACTCTTCAGCAAGTCGAAGATCGTAAGGACAGACATTTAGCCGGGTTTTATATGTTTAAGACTTTTAGCAGTCGCTGTTATCCGGAGAGACTTACTGTCCGTGTTCGTCTCAACGATGTTGGTAAAATGCCTGCTAGTAATAAAATACAATCATCTAGCTATCACTCTGGATACAACATCATAGTCTATCATTGGCTTCCAGGCGTCCAATGTCTCTGTCTTTCTCACCCCTCATCTTCTCCTCTTCAGGATGTTTGACGAGTTCATCCATGGCATCTAGACCACTATTCGGTGAAACGTAATTGACCCCCTCCGTCTGAACTAACTGCCTCTGTCGGTCTCCTCAGGATGTGTTTGACCAGTTGGCACACTCCCTGGCCCCCAGTATCCACGGCCACGAGTACATTAAGAAAGCCATTCTGTGTCTGCTGCT
>JACXGI010012953.1:0-21731 GCA_016801175.1 Esox masquinongy | reverse complement strand
GTACTGCCCCACCTGTACGGACCCACCTGTACTGCCCCATTGCAGGTTGGCTGGGATCCTTGATGGTTTTTGTTGGTTTTCATGGCCTTCTTACCACACAGTGTGAGTGTCTTGTAGGGCTGGCAGCTGTTTGGCAGATGTCATCGCCTTCTGACCATCCACACGGTCGCAGACGGTGCAGTTAATGTACCAGGTGATGCAGCCTGTTAAATGCTTTCAGATGTGCACCTGGAAACATTTCTTGTGGGACTGTCTGAGAAGGAAGAAGGGCTGTTTATCCTTCCTCACTACTCGTGTCTAAATGGAGGGACTGGGTTTCTTCAAAGACAATTTGGGGAAGTCAAATAAAAAAGTGCACCCTGTACTTCTTATTCGTCAAAGACTTGTTTCGCTGCCCGTGATAGATGATTACCGGTAGTAACATAAAAGCAATAGATGGCCTCATCTTATACATATATAATTACTTTAAAAATGCTTTAAAGTTTTCTTCCATTGTAGTGCTGTACTCCTCTATCGTCCTATGTGAAATACATGTCATTATTGAAGCATTTGCTAAGTGTTAGTAAACATGTCTTCGGCTTGCCATTTAGAAGAGAGGAACGCAGTGTAATCTGATGAGTTAGCTAAGTATATTGAGCATCTATTTTTAACCGGAGTCAATGCTGCAATGATGAATAATGACCAACACAATTCCAGTACTGGAGCCATCCATAACTATTCAGTAACTAGAGCGGAAAGTGAACACTGTGGTTATTTTGACAAGTTACAGAAGCATGATATGTTGTCGACACATTTGCTGAAAGACAATATTTGTTATATTTACTGATTTGCTAGATAGTCACTAGTTTTACTCACTAACCTCACTAAGTTTTACCTGTGCAGGTGCTATCTTTCACCTGTGCTGGCCAAGCTGGTATGATTCAGGGGCATCAGCTGGCATCAACTGAGAGAACAATACAATCCTCTTTCCAGCATTATTTTTTACCCAACATTTGGAGAAGCCTGATCTTTTGTTCCCCCTGTTATAGTTGGAATAATATCCACTTTTGTTTTCACTCCCCATCTTAAATTGGTATGTGTTCATTTGTTTTGTTTTTCCTTTTCTGGAGCAAATTTAGTGGGCATTTCCACTGGGTACATTTTAGGAAGATTTATTGTTTGCTAGCTACATATCTGATGGAAACTCCTGTGGATGCCTTTCCAGGATCCATTTGTCAACTCCTTATTGTTTTAATTTGTGATTTTGTTTTTATTTAGCGGACTCCAGTTCAGTGAAGAAACGTCAATGCGATCTTTATGACTTGTCATGAGAGATGTGCCACAGACTGGCAGGCATTCCTTGGATGTTAGTTTCTTCTCAGCAAAAACGAACAAACATTTTCATTCATCCCAAAAACTGATTGGTTCCATCTGATTGGTCACAGAAACTAATGGTTTGGGCCCAGAGCCAGAACCCACATTGGGACAACATTTAGAAAATGTGTCATTGGCTTTAATACTCTGGATGATACTCAGATGATTCAATCGCTGATGCATTGTTTTGTGCAACACCCATGATTGTGATGTCATCTAAAAGGCTGAAATTGGAAGGAATCTCAGACTAAAGTATATAGCAAACGATAAGTGATATATTTTGGTCCATACATGCATTTGATGTTGTGGTTTATTTTTATGTGGGTACGAAAATAACGAGAAGGCAAATAAAAAAATGACATTGTTTGCTTTTATTCCAGTTTTTACATTGCAAATTAACTTTATTTGACTGACAGGGAGGTGCTGGATCCTGGCAAATATGTTCTGGAATTAACAGGCCAAAAGTCATATGAAGCACTGTTACCACCCAACAGGGCATTTGGCGCAGGCAGACCCCTATCTGGCCATGTGCCAAAGAGGGACCAGCCCAGGTCTTCAGAGACAGATGTCCTAAGGCAAAGGTTTGAACTATGAGCCTGTCACCCTGAGTGCTGCTTGTTTTCTATTCTACTTGGTTGCTTGCATTCACTTGGTGTCCCAGGTCTAAATCAGTCCCAGTTTAGTGAGATGAAAACCAGCAGTGTCTTGGTTCCTGGAGTTGAGAACCACCGTAAGAAGTAACTTGAAATGGGTCACTCTCAGCAGGGCACTATACCCCTGTTGAAGTCCTCTTCTTTGTCTCTTAATTTCCTTGATGTTGAGAGAAATGTTCTTTTCCTGGCACAGCTCAAGCAGAACACTGAGCACCTCACTTTAGGTCGACTCATCATCGTACATTAGACCTACCCCTGTTGTGTTGTCAGCTACCTTGACGATAGAGTATGAGTCATCCATTACCATGCATTTGTGGGTGAAAAGGGAGTAAAGGAGGGGACAAAGTGCATAGTCCTGGGGGGCCATTGTGTTGGGGATCATCATGGCTGAGGTGTTCTTGTCCACCTTCATGACTTGGGGGTGGCCTGTCCAAAAGCCAAGGGCCCAGTTGCAGTCTGGGAGCTTAGTGGTGTTGAAAGCCGAGCTGTAGTCAATTAACAGCATGTTCACATAGCTGTTCCTCTTTTCATTTTACCAATCACTGCAGAGTAGTGTGTGTGTGTTTCTTCTTCAATTCAATTGGTTATTAGTCTCTTAAAAAAGTATTATTCTGACTGAATCTGAAATTGATGTCTATCATTGTTATTTTATCTCATAACATAACATTTTGGATAGCCTGTAATATGTAATTCTGCTCTCTGAGGGGCTTGCTGTAAAATACTGCTGTGTAATAAAATGAATGGAGAAACAATGAGACAAACTGGTTAGGGTACAAGGAGAGCTCTCCCACTAAAATGTCAATAAGCAATAACCATGATTGGCCCTAAGCAAGACACTGAGGAACAGTTGGTCCGTGGGAAAAGTCCTATGTTTGTCTATCTGAAGAGTTACTAGAAGCAAGAAACCAGATCTGTATATATAGAAGCAAAATAAATACTGGAGTTAATTACTAAATATAAATAACTTGCAAATAACAACAAAAAGGCTTCATTTTCCCCACCATTAAGGAATTCAGAATAAAACCTGTGTAGCTAGGTTACATAAAAATATAACAGATTAAACTGTGCCATTTTACATGAACAATAAAAATGTGTCTCACTGATGTTAAACTAAAAGAATAAATTAGTCCAGTGGGACTGCTAGCTAGCTTCTATTAGGCTGTTTGCATTGCTAGCAAGGGAGAGAAAAAGATGTCTAGTTCACGCACCTCTTCTGGATAGAGTAAATCACAGATTAAATCGTTTACAGCATTCTTTGGGGTGTTTAGCCATGTGAGGGCCCCCTGGGATAAGCTGGGTTAATGGTATACTTCATGAGTACCATAAATCGTCTGGGTGAATAAGTGTTTTCACACAACTGCATTAGTGGTCTTTGCTAATGGGTAATGCAGCAGGAAATGACTGCCACTGGGACTAAGAGGGCACCTGTTTCAAAACAAACATGGCCAAAGACCCAAGAATCTCCTTGTAACCCACATTTATAAGGGGATTAGACTTTTTGCTCCGCTCTCCAGGATACTTCCTGGTTACTCTCTTGGTTGAAGATAGTATGTATCTCTTAAACCTTGGTAAGGCTTACTGTGATCTTCCATAATTCACAGTAGCATTGTTGTTTCAGAGGATGTTATATGAAGAAACGGCAGGTATAGTGACTGTTGTTCGGGTGTTGTCTTGAAAACTTTATTAATATTTGGAGACCAGTTCTTATGTTTTACCCTTTAGCTCTAATTTAGGGATATCCAATTTGTGAATAAGGTACTGCTTTATCGAGGAACTCCCAATGGACGTGGGTCATTTGATGTCGAGATGCGTCTTCCAAAGCACATCCAAAGCCGTTCTTTTTCTAATCATGCTGCTCGCTCAACCAGAAAGTGTAGAGCAGAAACGTTATGTGCCAGAAGCAACATACTCTAGGACTTCTACCTAAATTGAGCTCACAGGTGCCCAAGCTGCCACAAGGAGTTGCTAGAGTATGATGAGGCAAGGCAACCATATTTGACTAATCCCCAAACGCAAACGGTGTGGGCCAATCGCACTGCACTTCGCAGGAGCCCTGGATTAGCTCATGTTCAGGATTCGAACTCTGGTCTTGCAATGACGCAGCTTAATGCCAGGCAGTGACTTTAACACCGCGCTATTCAAGGGCCCCTATGTCTGAGATGATTTCAAAGGAGTAGTTACTACAGGAGCTCATGCTTTGTGATCAGTTTGGGACACCAGTCAGTTCACTTTAAATCACCTGGACATGGCCTAAGACAGGTAAAAACACTTTGAAACATCATTGGATAAAGGTCACCTAAGGTATTTCCCTATTAGTCTCTACACTACACAAACAATTCATACAACCTTTTCAAAGCACTTGAACATTTTCCTCAATTTTATGTAAAACAACATAATTTTAAAATAAATATAATTTTCTACTTTACACTGTCACAGACAATAACACATTAATATTGGAAAACATACAATTAGTAATATAATCATGAACTCTTATACTCTTGAACTATTGCAGTTACATTGCAGACTGCTAGCTGTAATACAAACACAAAGTGTCAGTGTTGACTTGGTAGGCCAAGCATACTTAGAGCAAAGGTTTATTGTTATTTGCGTGGTGGAGATCAAGACAAGCATTAAAGTCTACACTGCCTCTCTATTACACACACACAGACACACACACATGCGCACACACACACACGCAACCTTGTAGAACATTACCAGTGAGGCTCTTTTAGAGACTAACGATAGATTTAGGTTTAGGGTTTGCCCTAACCCCTAAACCCATCCATAACCCTAGAAAATCGCTATCCCTAAACCTAACCCTTAAGCCACAACATAGATTTTCTAATAGTGAAGACAAAGGGTATTTGTGAGTATTTTCCTTGGCTTACTAATAAGGATTTATAAGGAATTCGGGTCTTCACTAGTAATGAGCTACAAGCCCAGACACACACACAGCTCCTCCATCCTCTATAAAAACACTTGATAAATCAAGAATAGATGGCATCCATAAAAATGATCAATTTCAGGAATGTTTACATACATATGAGATTCTTCTTCTAAAAGCCAAGAGCAGTGTATTTAGCTAGGCAAAGAGAAGATGACAAAGACATCACATAGCAGGCGATGGGGTTGTAGGTAAAACCCAGGGAACATAACACTGCATATATAAATAGATCAAATTAAATACAGGTAGAGGACTGAATACTGAAAATACTCTAACATTATAAATTATCTATAGTGGACTATAACATGAGGGATATTAAGTATGTATAGTAAATACAGAAAAACAGCTAGCCATCGACAGTACTGAGTTCAACAATAAACAGCGGTTTAACAACCTCCCCTCCGAGAAAAGAAATTCAAATAATTTAAGAAGCAAATTCAGCATTTTTTTAACTCTAAAACGATCAGCAGAGTTTCTCAATGGAATCAAGCTACATGTTCAGTTATTTCTAGTGGTTTCCACGTATACCAAAATCAATTATCAGAATCCCTTTTGAAGTATTATGGCACTCTCCAAATCCAGTTCCATAGCTAACGCTGTTCTTGCTTTCCAGAGGTTCCGTGCATCAGTTATAGAACTTCCTTCAGGGTAAGTGATGTCACAAAAAGACAGTTCCACGTCTCCCAATTGTCTGTTTTGCCATTGGGTCCCTGTTAAGGGAAACTATGGGTCAGTACTGGACCTCCCTCCATCTATTTCAGGGAAAGAATGTTCTCTCTTCTCTTCCTCCTCTTTTCTGTGGATATACAGTATGTACCGCAGAGCTAGATTTTGTTGTTTCTGATTCAACATATAACCACAGTAGACATTTATATCCAGTGAAGTATTTGCATAAATGAATCAACAACAAAACCACAGTCTGGTCAAACGCCAACGAAACGAAAAACCACACAGACGTTTGCTTCTTTCTAGTGATGGGTTGTCGTTCGTTTTCTTTTAGCAGCAATACACATTCTGTCCTTTTTCTTTACATCTGTCCTGGTATATACACATACAGTATGCATTGGGGTTGATCTTTTTTTCTGTTTGTTCATTCTTTCTTTGTCTCCCTGCCTGTTGTCTCTGCTGTTTCAGTCAGTTCACAGGAATGCTATCCACAGAGATGAGTGAAAGGTTGAAAGTGCTGTGCTGTATGACATATATTGTGAATATTCCTTCATGCTGTTCATTTTAATCTTGGCCTCTCATCTCCTGGGCTGGTCACATCTTAGGGACAAAAAAGAAGAAAGACAGACATTAAATACAGAGAAGTATGGTAGTATGAAACACATGATCTTGTGGTCTTGATACTTAAAGCAAACACTTTGGTCAGGATCTTGTGTAATGATGTGGTCAAGAAATGCCGACACCATCTTGCATTTTGGTAGGCATACAGTTATGAGGCCAAAAGTGACGTAACAAAACCTCTCCTACCCCCCACATATCCACAACCACACACAGACACACACAATAACAACACACACACAGACACACACAATAACAACACACACACACACACACACACAGTAACAACACACAGACGCACTTGCAGGTCCTCTCGTTGAGCTCCAGGTAGCGTGCCCGGCAGTCTGCATCAGAGTGCCTACAGGAACACTGGCACGTCAAAGGGTCCTGGATGAATAATCGCCTCCTTCGCTCTGAACAGCCATCGCAGCACGGTAGGCACTGACTGGAGACACAAAGAGGAGTGGAAATGAGGAGGAGAACAAAGTGCTGAGGAGGATGTTTATTTCAATGGTGACAGCAGAAAAAATACTTCCAGCGGTTGTATCCCTTGAGGGTCACAGGCTGCGACTTCACACTTGGTGTCACTGACCTTAGTGCGATTGTACCATTTGCATGGGGGGGTAAAGACGAGAAACTGTAGCGCATGACCGGAGGGTTGTACGCAAAGCGGGGGGGGGGGGGGCAACAACAAAAAAACAGGCGTGCTTTAAAAGCAGCGAAATTACGCCCAAACCCATCGCCCTCTCTCTCGCCTAGCCAGCGACTCGGGCCGTGCTGACTCAGGGAATGGGGCTGATTTTTAGGACGATTGGGTTGCCCAAGTACAGTATGCAATGTTTATGTTAGACATGCAGCAGCATGCGTTGACCGGGATGTGAGGCTTCCAGCGCAAAACACTGTCAATTCAACTCATGCCTAAGATCTATTTTTATACAATCAAATAAAACTCAGAGGTCAACTTTTTGCGTAGAGATACAGAATGTGATTTTATTGAATTAAAGGATTCAAAGTATTTATTTTCTCTTATAGACACAGATCCAATGTAGAACTAGTAGACAACAGATGACAGATGTGGTTTAAATGACAGAGAACAAGACCAGAGAGACAGTACCATTCTGTTTCCACACAGAGGCCTGGATAGCGGTCAAACCCATTTTCACAGAATATAGGGGATGACAGACAGACATTCCACTGAGAACTAAAAGGCACAGCACAACGAGCTGAACAGCTCTCTATTCTTTTACATGTAGACCATTACAGAAACAGGAGCACCTCTTTTCAACACCAAACATATTATTGTGTTCTTTGTATCATGGAGACCCATGGACACAACAAAGAGAACCCAGTGACAAAACAGGCTACACAATCTGTTGGTTTACAGAACCCAGAAAGAAACAACAAGTGGATAGCCATCTCTAGTATCCTCACATCTCAAAGATAGCCCAGCGATGGCGGCCGGAACATCAAAACCTGCTGGGAGGGAAAGAAACAGAAAAGAAGAAAGGGAAAAAGGACAAGTGTGCGAGACACAGCAAGGCGAGACAGACTCAACAGTGACACAGGCCTTGGATGATTTCCACAACAGATATTGGATTAGTGAGATCGCCTGCAGAAAGCCATGCTGGTTTGCTCAGTCCTGTTACGTCTCCCCATTCCCCCATGGCTTCCCTAGGGTGGCCTTGTCTCCAGGGGGCGCGCTGGGCCGGGCAGGGTTAGGATAGCGGTGAGGTAATGGCGGCTGGGTTATGGGTGGATTGCGTGAGGTGTGGTGATCTGAGGTAAAAGACGCCCCTGACCGTAGCTCTACAGTAACACGCTGCGTGCTACTGAGGGACGGCTTCTACCTGCTCCATTGAAGCAGGGGGCTTAGTGCAGCCTCATGCCAACTGATGAGGTGGGGGTTGCTGTTGGTGGAGTGGCGTGGCGGTCAATAGGGGATATTAATTGAAGGCTGCGGTTCTTTTCTGGAACCTTGATTTTCTCGACTTAAGACAAGGAGCGTACCCGTGGCCTAGGGTGGTCTAAGCCACGGGCTCCACAGCACACATACAGCAGCAGCATGGGTTCAAATCTGGCCCACTGCTCTGTCCCAAGTCTCTATCAAAAAAGCATAAATGCCTTAACATATTTACATTAAGAAAAAAATAAAAAGCATTCTGAGCATGTGCAGGATTGTACTTAAGTCACATCTCTGTTACAGTCGTTAAGTTGCCCATTGACGAATGGAGAATGGTGCTGATTTAACCAAGTCTGATGGAAACTGAATCATTGTCTGCAGGATCACAGGACTATAGTATTATTCATAACAGAATCAAATACTATATCATGTACACTGGCATTGATGAGTACTTGGTGATTTGAATGGCATTCTACAGCATGCATTACGTCTCTACAACACATGGTAAATTGAACTCCAAATGTATTGGGATAGTGACACATTACTCTGTTTCTTTACGATGTAGTGCCATCAGGAGTTTACAGGCATTTGGTTTCTGTACACTTCAAAATTCATCCTGCTGCTGCTGTCAGCAGTTCCATCATCAATGAAGACAAGTGAGACAGTTCCAATGGCAGCCATACATGCCCTGAACATAACACTACCTCCACCATATTTTACAGATGATGTGGTGTGCCAGTTAGATGTTTTTTTTATATTTTAATTATATATAAAAAAATTATATTCATCTATTATCTGCTCTATGTTTAGACAATAACCATCAATTTTACAGAAGCAATGTTATATGAAATTAGTTAATTGATTTACAGTATTGCACCCTTGACTTTTCCTCCATATAACACCATTTTTAAAAAGTGATTTTGTTAAAGTATTTAAAAGAATGGTTCACTTAATAGATGTGTACCAAATCACCACAGGAAACAATGATAACCTGACTTAAAAAAAATATATACGCTACAATATCCTGTGTGTCACTTCCTTTGATCTATATTAGCAAAAAAGAGCAAGCGTGCTTGTTGATTTCCTATACCAGATATTTACAAGCTGTAAATGCCTACAATGCACCACGATTACTGTCTTTGTCAAGGCAACACTTCTGTGGGAATGACAAGTTGAGATCAGGAGTTCATTTGAATGACGTCCAATGATTGTCTCATCAGAGTCCGTATATCAACTGAGTGGGTGATGTGGACTTTCTCTCATTGCGAAAACGGGAATTGAGTGTACAAAAATGATCTTACATGATTGACTATGAGAAAGGTAAAGAAAGGATGAGCAGAAATGAGGCACACACTCATTGCGTACATTCAATCAGCTTTCATCTAATTAGACTAAACATGAACCGTTTTCCATTCATCACTGAAATTCACCAGAGTAGCCTCTTCTCAGAGACAACTGAACAAGTGAAGCAGAGATTGTGCATAGTATCCTGCACATGGTAGAATGCTCTGTACATTCAGTCCCAGAAAAATGGACTTCCAGAAAATCTAGAACCACAGCCACTGGGTTAATTAAAAGGGGCAAATGAACTCCTCCCAGACAAGCTTTACGATCAGAAGTGCCACACTCAGGTGCAGGTGGGGAGAGAAGGCCGAGCTGACATACGCTTCATGATTCTGTCTGTCACTGTTTTTCTTTCGCTTTCTCTTTTGGCCTTTGCCCTTGCCTTTCCGGAGTTTTCTGGAAAAAAAAGAAAGAAGCACAACAACGCAGAGACATCTGAGAGGAGGAGGGACAGTGACACACGTATGACCTGAGTAGAATTCAGAGATCAGTCAGTCAAACAATCAGTTGATTGTTCATTCACATGGAACCTAAAGTAAACAGACTGAATGGATTGAGCTAGAATCAAATTATCTCAAATCTAGAGGTGGAAACTTCTCGTTGGTGGTCTTGTGAAATGTATTCACAAAAAAGCACTAGAAAAATGGTTTCACCAGAAAGAAAGAGTTTCACAAGTTAAAAAAACAAGTTTGGCTGCGGTAGCTGTTTTCTTGTTTCCAAACACTCCTTCAGCTACTCTTAACATTCCCAATTGAATACTGGACTATTAGGGCCAGCCAATCTCTCCGCAAATCTGTTTCCCCAGTCTTGGCTGATTTACTAGATAACAGCACCATGAGCTCCAAGTAGTGTATGCACTTCCCTCAGATTTCACAGGTGCATGTTATATAGTTTATATTTAAATCTGAAAAGAAATGCACATTTATCAACAATGTTTGAGTGAACCCTATCCTGGAGTTAGCCTTCATAGGATGGCTGATACAGCCAACTGATGTTTGGAGGGCTGTTTGTATCCTTGTCAACATTACCACTAACTACAACTACACAGGAGGCCCCTCAATCACAGCAAGGTCAGAGGCTGAAGTTAAACCAACAGTAAAGCACGGTAGCATCAAAAACAAGAGTTGAATGACCACCGGAGCACCTGAGATGCATGCTGGCAGAGAACACTAAAGCCATCTGCATTTAAACTCAGTGGTTCAAACAAGGTTGTCTTCGGAGGGTCTCCGAAAAATAACCCTATAATGCTAGACAGCCAATATAAAAGCTAAATAAAACCATGACTGTTGTAATGCCATTGGACTAGGCAATAGCAAAGCTAGAAGATACCATGTGGAGGGAGGAGAAAGAAGCTGAATGACCCTGAGTATCTCCTTTGGTGAATTTCAGTAGAACAGAAGTAAAAAAGCCCATAAACAGTTAAACTACAGCTGAACGTGGTCTTTCAAAACACACAGCCGCTTTATCTACACATCACAGGGGCCTGTAAAACAGAGGTAAAGACGTGAACCCTGAGACACGTGAAGATCAGAGCAGAGAGTAAAGGGAGGGTCATCAGAGAGGAATGTAAAGAGCAGCTATATAAAAGACAACATTAAATGACAGGTGCGTAGGACATTGACCTCAGCAGGTGTCACTTATTCACCTGAGTGAACCAGTTGAGGGTTTTTCCCTCGCCTGAGAGCTAAAAGAATCACGGAATTAGTGGTGATTAAGGAATTGCATAATTTGTGAACTCCTGTAAAACTATGTGAAGCTCGGTGGATCTGTGATGGAACGTAGATCTGTGATTTCCCCCAGTGATGGTTACAACATTCGCGTTGTGTTGTCACGCGACGTTCTGCCCATTTGCATGGCCTGAAATGGTCCAAAAAAATATAACTAGTACAAACGGCTGAAATCATTTATCTGTGGCGGTTCACCGCATATAGGGGAAACTAGGTGAGTGATCATTTTATAGATTGTTGTACACTGTGAATAAAAGCACAGGAGCAAAGGGCCATAAGAGAGAGAAAGTAAAGAAAGATAAAGGACAAAAAGAACTGAGAATGGAGAAAAGGAAAAAACTCATTCCCTTCCTTGTTTCCCAGGACTACAGTCACAACACATACTGTAGCAGGAGTCAAGTCTCTACTTACTTCTGTCTTTGTTCTTTTGCTTCTTTCTTTAGGCTGAATGATGGACAGAGAAAACATAAAGTTACCTCACAAACAGCTCATCATTTTTCTTCTTGGTTAACAGATTCACATCATCAACAGTGAAAAGACATGGCCAGGGATGGGCTTTGGTGGACCTGTAGAACATTGTCCGTACTGGCCTCACCTCTAACATGGATGGCCCTCTTCTGGACATCTCATTGATTTCATTCTTTTTTTTTCTTTAAAGAGAGACATTGGTGCAGACACACAATATCTGATAACAATATACTGTCAATTCTATTTTGTTTCTTAACTTTCACAACAGCTACTTAGTGTATAACTGATTATGGAGCAACAAATCCTCCGGCCCACAGCCAATCCAGAGGGTAGATGGAGCCAGGAATTGAGAAACTTCACATTTAATTTCATAGTTCCCAAAGGTTCTGAGAAAACTCTTGTCTACTTACAAAACAGTACCAGTGGTAAAACAGTGATTTATATAAACTACCAATTAAAGGGATAGTGTGTGATTTGGGCCATTGAGCCATTTCCAACTTATCCAGTCAGATGAACTCATAGATAAAACAGAAATGTTTACTTGCAGTATGAAGAAAGTCGCTATCTACCACAATTACTAAAAGTTCCTGGGAACGACTTTCCTGTAGACTTCCTGTTACTGGGACAATGCTTGTTAGCAGAGGCTTGTGAAACGGTCTTTGACTTTCTTCAAACTGCAAGTAGAGACATAAAATGGTATCCACATCATCCGATTCCTAATTAATAGAATCTTTATTTAATCACACTGAATGTAGCCACTACAAATACAAAATGTTAAATAACAATAGCTAGCATTAAAGAAAATATGTGATATGTAGTTCATGCAGTATGACTTTTGTGTGACCTGTAAAGAGGGTATTTTGAGGTCTGGGAAACAGTGACCCAGGTTTTTAAAAGGAGTCTGCAGTTCGGTGTCCTGGATGGGCCATGCAAGTTCAGTGCTTACTAGGTTTGTTGAGGGCAACTGGGGACTCATTTATCAATCTGGCACACATTTCTCAGAGAATCTCACATGAAGATCCAAAGATATGCATGAGCACCAAATTTATTTCATTTTACTAAATGTATTCATCAGTGTTGCACACAACCTTTTTCCTTTGATAAGACTATAGTTCTACGCAGGTGAATAAGCTTTCAAACCTTATAAATGCCATCTAACTTTTCAGAAAACAACCACATTTGTTGTCTGATTTAGTAATGTTAAAACTTAGCTCTGTCAAGTTTCAAAAAGAAAGCTACAACAAAATAAACTATTGTCAGCACTGGTGTGGGCAGAATAGTTCAGTCTTCGGTTCTGACTTTTCAAATGAAACTTACATGCCTTCTTTTCCAATTGCCAAACGCTGGCCGCACATTCTAGAAGACTGTCAGTAAATGAGCCCATACAATCATATGGAAGGTCGAAGTGGTTCACAATATTTTTTATCGATAGACAACCGTCTTTCTTGGAATATATTCTGACAATATGATATGATCTCGGGCTCCTCATGGTTGGCTGAATGAACAATGGATTATTAATTATATTTGTTTTAGGCTTAAAGTAGCAGGAATACACCAGACATGACAGAAAATAAGAGATATTTCCTGTAATATGATTACGGTTACATAATGATAGTATGCTGAAAACAACACTGAAACACAATGCAATGTAATCTCTTAACCAGCGGTAAATGCTTCCGGCCAATATGTTTTGATTTCTTATTGCCATCATTACACTTCCCGTTTACCAAGCACGTCTGTT
Organism: Esox masquinongy; assembly: GCA_016801175.1. Classification (NCBI taxonomy): domain Eukaryota; kingdom Metazoa; phylum Chordata; class Actinopteri; order Esociformes; family Esocidae; genus Esox; species Esox masquinongy. Next base: position 8,317 of record JACXGI010012953.1, on the reverse strand, counting down.
TCCCACAACACAGTTTCCTTGCAATACCACAAGAGTTTGTGCTCACAGATGATTTGAAATTAGCATTGAGAAATTCATACTTTCCTACCAACTTAAACATTTAGAAATACCAATTTTTGTCCGCAGGCATTTTTGATAAATGAAGCCCCAGGAAGTCAGATCTAACCCTCATGTATAACATTAAATCAATATAGCTGTCTAAACTAAAGAAAAACTGTCATCACTTCTTACCTGCAGTCACATGCACTGTGTTCTGTGAAACTCATAAAAATATTACTTTGTATCTTTTTGGGATTATATCTTTTTATCTGTGGAAACAAAAACAGGAGAGGTCAGACCCATGATACAGATAGCCTAAAAATACAGTCTCTCCTTTCTTACTCACACATATATATGCAAAAATATAGTACAAAAACATATAGTAACTCTGTAACTACTGGGACAGTGAGGGATTTTTTTTCTTCTTTAGGCTACATACTCCAAAAACAATTGAATTTTAAATCAAACTATTCCTATAGGTTAAAGTATAGATTCTCTGATTTAATTTGTGTACATGTTGGTGTCACCATTTACAAATAACATCAATTTCAATATATAGTCCCCCTATTTCAGGGCACTGAAAGTATTGGGAAAAAACAAAAGTGTATATAGTTTTGTCAGGCATGTCTCGTCAAATCATTTGTGCAGGTATAAAAAATGTGCCAATGTCTGGTCTTGATTCTAGGCTCGGCATTTGCCTTTGGAGTCTGTTAGGTGTCTGTCAACATCATGAGGACCATATTTAGGAGAACCAAACATAGTCAGAAACCTTAGCCTTACCAAAAACAACAGTTTGGAACAGTGTTAAAAAGGGAAACAGTAGTGAGCTCAAGCCAGGTAGGCCAAGAAGGACGTCTACAATATATGAATGAAGAATGCTCACTATTATAAACATACACACACACACACATACATACATATATATATATATATATATATACACATACATACATATGTATATATGTATGTGTGTGTGTGTGTGTGTGTGTGTATATATATATACACACATGCACACACATATACATATACACAACCACACACACACACACCAGAGTGGTGGCAATAGGAAAGTGTGGAGAGAAAAAGGTAACTGCCCAAGATCCACAGCATACCACCTCATCTGTAAAATATGGCTTATGTCATATTCGCCATAAGTGGCTGCAACTGGAACAGGCTCACGTGTCATCATTGATGATGTAACTGCTGACGCCAGCAGCAGAATGAATGCTGAAGTGTACAGAAACACATTGTTTGCTAAAGTACAAGCAAATTCCTCCAAAATCATTGGACCACGCTTTGTCAATGACGCAAAACAATGACCCAAGACAATGACCCAAAACACACTGCCATGGCAACTAAGAATTTTTTCAGGCCAGAAAGGTTCTTGACTGATGGAGCCATTCTCCAGATGTATATTCTAATGAACATGCTTTTACTCTGCTGATCATGAGACGTAAGGCATAACTATCACAAAACAACAATCTCTAAAGATGTCTGCAGTTCAGGCCTGGCAGGGCATCAGCCAGTATCTAATGGGGTCAATTATTGCATAAGACATAAGATATGCAAACAAATTGGTAAATACTGTAAGATAAAAATTTGGACATTCTAAGAATCTGTCCCGAAACCTCTGGGGAAAAAAAGTGAAGAAAATCTCCACTTTAACCTCACTGTAACGATTTGATTTCAATCTAAACTTTTGGAGTATAGAGTCAAAAGAAGAATAAATGGCGCTGCATACTGTTTCCACTCTCACTTAGTAGATACACAGACCCACATAACTAGAGACAACTAGAGAGACATGTGTTGTACATGGGAATATGGATTTCAGAAAGAGACAAGGGTATTCCAGACACAAGGTAGGTGGGGGGGGGTTGAGGATTGGACTACCACCTATGTGTGTGTGAGGATGGGGAGTGTTACAGGCTAACAGGTTAAGGTTCAGGTTTAAGGACTAGGATCTCACCTCCAAAGTGATGTAACCATGTTGAAAGGGGGAAGTGATGGACAGAAGTGTTACCAGAGAGACGGAAAGAAGTATGGGGTTAAGTGCAGTTTTGCCTAAATTATGTTATAGTGTGTTTAGGTGTGTGTGTGTGTGGGGGGGGTCAGTCAAAATAATACAACAGGTTATGGCTTAAGCAGTGAATGGCCAGGTTTCGGTCAGCATGTTATGTACCAGTGGGATTTGCATGGGTTAAAAGTGTGACGGTAGGAGTTTGAATGCTAAGTCTCTCACCTCCATGGTGACGTTGTGTGTGGAGGTCGGCACACACTCTTGCATCTCATCGTTGCAGCATCCAGCGCAGCGCATCAGCACTACGCATGACGGGATGTACAGATGTTCCACCTCCGCTGGGTATTCCTTTATGATATCTACCAGCAGCTCTCTGGGCCGACAAATACTCTTATTGTACACCTCCATGAAGGAGATCACTGAGGACAAACAAACAAACACACACACGTTTAATATTCCAAAAACATATACACAATGTGCATGCTCTACACATATACAGGAAAACAAACAACGTTGCAGTGATAAGACCACACATGCATATTACAAAAGATGTTAACGTCATCCACTGTCCTTCAATAACCAGCACCTCCTACTGGGGTCATCTATGAAAAGGTATCATGCACGACCTTTAAGTTGTAATCGATAGAATGCGCAACATATGTACTAGATTGTTGTATTTTCTCACCCATCGAGGGTTCTCCCTCGCTTCCACTGTCATTGTGGCTCTGGTATGCTTCTGTACTGCCTTCCTCTTTCCCTGCCTCTCTCAGCCCCACAAAGCTTGGTACCTTTTGCACTGATGCACTAAAAACATTGTAACCTAGGGGGTGCACATGTTGGGAAAGACACTGAAATACTTCAAACAGACATCAACTCTGTTTCCTCTTGGAAAGAAACAGAGAAATGGGACCACTTAACACCCCCTGCCGTGGCCTATTTTAAACAAATGAAGCATAAGAAACTATATCAAATATAGGAGCAGATCTTCTCAAATGTTGTGCAACTTAGGCTTGTGTAAATTAGCCAAGAGGTCCAGAGACTAAATCCCATTCTATAAAAATCCTGTTAACAACATTTCGCCATACTAATCTCAAACAATATATGAAATGGAATGTGTTGAGATTAAAAAAGAAAATAAACAATATTTTGATTGAAACATATTAGCAGTAATTCAACCAAGTGCATTTACACATTCGCTCGCCAGGCGGCGTGGGGCTCCCCGTGCTCTCAAGGTGAACCACACAAACCCTATTTTATTCGCAGTTTGCATGCGAGGGAGCCGAATGAAAGCCCCAAAATATGCTTTATCAGACACCTACCGCCCTCATGCGCACTCCCTCCTTCCTTCGATATGTGGGCACTCTGCGCGGGAGAAAGAAAAAGAACACATTTGGAGGTTAGATTGTACCCTTACGTTCATAATCATGAATGTCATATTACAGTGCAGTGCTGGTCACATTGACTAAATTGTAGCCTAACTAAAAAGGCAACGTGGCAGACATTCGAAATGACGTTGGTTGCTGCGAAAGATCACCCGGTGTTTTTGTTTTGTGTCATAGCCAAAGGCTACTGTACATTGTCTTTAACTCTGAGATAAGTTGTAGCGGGCCTATTCGTAAACGTAAAGTCTATCAAGTTATTACAAGCGAGTTAGGCTCAGCAACTCAACTGTTCAATGACTCGCCTCTAGCCCAATCATTTTGCTGAATTTCTCTACGGGTGGGATTGCTGTCATCCGCTCAACATTGGTTGGCATCACTTTCCCTTCACACAAGCACTCACCGCATGTAAGCACGCGCGCAATAGCTGCCCAGGATTGCATGAGACCAGAACATTCATTGCCAAGTGGCTTGAGGACTACAGTTTTAGTCGAAGCAACGAAAGCGTATAACGTGACAACGGTGACCATTTTCACCCTTGCTTGACAACTACAATTGCGGTTTATTTTCATTCAGCTGCAGTCCCCGCCCCTTGGGTGGTGTGAGGGTCCGGCGAACACTTCAAATGATCTTATTAACCCGGTCGGTGTCAAGCTGCGAACACTCGCCCTTGCACAATGTGATGACATTACTAATTAGGACCAGTTGCGCCAACAGTGTAGACTTTAAATATATCGGTTATAAGATCTCGTTTAATAACAAATGCTTGACCAGTCTTTGGGAAGTTCAAGTGTTTACGGTTGTGCGGAGAAATGGGCTGCTTGGGAACGAGACGGAACCTGTTAAAACTGGAAGCTATGGTCCTTTGTGGCATATTACTTGAAAAATAGTGTTCATAATATAAAGTTATAACAAATAACCCTGCCTAAGGTAACTTGGGCCTATTCAGTCAACGGAAACGTATGGAAAGCCCCAGCTTCTAAGGTAGCCAAAAGACCAATTTAATTACAGGGGTTTAACCTATTCCAGTAGTCAGCGTCTTTATACGTTGGTGTTTTGGTTTCCCCCTAAACCTTTGCTCACAGATTATGGAGAGGCTTCAACATCTTGTATGATGATTTTTAAATCTATATACATCCACATCTATGCCCAAATTTCTGCGTATTAATTTGTCCGATGTGGCATTTTTGGCTTGCAGAAATTATCATTTAAAATGTAGATGTGTAGTGCTAGGCCTGTTCTAATAATGCGACTAAAATGAAGCCAGCATCGAATGCAAGGATAGCGAACCTGCTGCCACCTCTCTCAACTGAAAATGCCGCTACTGCGCCTTTAAACATAATATCGCCAAGGGGGTTCTGAGCAGGCCCGCAATCACCAGTCGACTCTAAACTTCATAACATTCGTTCAAAACCACTACATATACCAGTTCTGGGAACGGCAAACGGTGCCACCCACCACGTCAGAGGGTACGTGAACTCGGTGTAGGGTCAGGTTTGAGGAATTATTTCTATTTAAATATCCCCGTCGTCACGAAACATGTTGATCTTGTTTAAACATGAGCAATGACCTAGCAAAGGGAGCGACAAGGACAACCTACACTTGACCACTTTTCACAAATATAGCCCAAATCAATATATTGTCCGTTAAAAGAGCATGGCTCTGTTATAACACATAACTTACCTTGACAGCTGACAAATACAGAAGCGTCAGGAGAAATAATGTTACTAAACTGTCAACAAAGTTCATGATTGAAATTCCGTATGCAGATGTAGATTTAAAATCCAAGGTGGTCATCTGGCGATTTTCCCCTAAGCATTTGTAAAGTTTAAAACTACAACAACAAAGCGTAAGAAATATTAAAACTTCTATAAGGAGGGGAAGGGGGGCTGTAGCGTCAAAATCATTTTGGTCCCACGATTGGAGCAGGCGAGACACCTGAGCAAAAATCCCTTGAGCATAACGACTTTCTTTCAACTGTTGCCAATAATTTTCAAGATATCCAGAAACATGAGAATCCAGGACGTGTATCCTCTCACATTGTTCTGAAGTAGACCTTTATTTTCATCAAATGAAATTGCAATCCACATTACAGAGGTAATTCCATACTTGGTGTGTCAGCTGTCTCCAAATGCGTGTCCATTGGAAAAGAGAAAAATGCAATTACAGAAACTTTCACTCCTATGCAATTTACAGTCGTTTCAACAGTGCTTACACCTTCACAGAAGCCACCCTGGTCCGTCAAAACTACTATGAAATAAACTTCCGTTTAGTTTCGCTTCCTTCCTGCACGTTTCTTGGTTTGATGTTCACAGCTCAATCTATCCTATTTAAATTGTTAACAAATCACCGTAAAATATTTCTGGAGGTGTAAGAAGTCTATCCCTGTTTCGGTCTCTGGTGCGGCGAATACACTGTCGAATTGTCGTGCTGAAGGATTGGAAGCACCGGGAGACGTTCATTGGGTAACGGGAGTGTGGGCGTGCTTCACTAATCTTGACAAGTTCTACAGGACGGATCAGAGGGCGATACCGACCGCTTGCGCAGTGAGGTTCAACAATCGAACCTGACTGGATGAAAACCGCAGGCTACTGTGGTGACAAATGTCAGCCTCAGAGATGTCTTTTTTTGCCATGGTTTATTGTTTTGTGTGTGCACTCTTTGTGTCCAGAATAGAAGGTATAGGCTATAAACAGTGAAACTATCTTTTCCCCAATAATCAATAAGAATAACTTTGAAATGTCCAGTAGCAGGCTATTGATGGATTTAGTGTGTGAAGATTTGGCTGACGACTTAAGTTGTCGATAATTCATTCAAAAATAAGGCCTAATGTATGTAGGCTATAATTATACGGTGGAAATCATAGACGTTTTATTAATATATAATGCTTTTAGAAAGTGAATGCTAATCTTTCGAATGATTGACTCCCCGCAGTTTTGTACCTATTCAATGTTAGAAGCATAATCAGCAATGTTCTCCTAATGTGTATGGGGAGAATGAAATGAATGGCCTTTTTACTTCTACAACCAGATTCTTAAAACGGTGTGCAGACGACCGCTCATTTTTATATTATGTATATATCTTCACCCTTACTGGTTATATTTCTTCCAATCGCGGAATAAGAACAACATTGGCTACATGTGGTGAACCATTAGGCTAATTGAAAATAGCATACAAAATATCATATACATCGATTCATGTAGAAAAAATATGATTACAAATTATGATATTTGCGTTTTCAAACCTCTAAATGAACGAATGAATGATTCTGGACGCGGGAGTGTGCGTGTGTCAACTGCCACGTACAGGTGTGTGCGTGAATTCATGGAAACAACGCCGTACTGGCTCGTTCCGGTGCGGTGGGCATGTGATCGCTTTCACCCAGCAAACTTGCAGCAGCCGACGTTGTCATGGAAAGTTGGAACGGTCCACCTTGGCTTCCCCTATTCCATAAGTTTAACAAGACACCTAGCCTCGTCCATTGTGCGAGAGCGAGCTAAAAGTATTTTACGTTGCCCTCGTTATTAGCAAGCAGGGGAGAATCGACCATGGACCAATGGACTGACATGCGATCGACATCTTTCAGCAATGAACCGAACGTGCGCGATACCACGGCTGTAGTAAAAAGAGGCGGGCGGACGGGGGAGGCGGTATTATTTCCCATTGTATTGTGGTGGTGTCATGTCTTCCCACTGGGTAGCACATCTGTCTTTTCCAATTACAACCATGAATAAGCAACATAAAAATAAGACCATTGTGACAACATTGTAATGATCTTCCTCTTTCAGGCGATATAGGATACTGAATAGTCATTAATCTCTCTCCTTTTCCTTATTTGACAAGGATGCTGCAGAAAGCTCATGTATTCCGAAATTCAAAAAGTGCTGTTCTCCCCTCTGCTTGTCATGTGGGGTACTGCAAGCCTGATCTGAGAACCTGGGCCTCATTCATCGTGTTCCACTAAAAATACCTTGTTCCTGACACTATTCCCATAAAGTTTGGTATTTATTCTGAATGTTTGAAAGTTTAGGGTGTTGTATTTTATTGGAAATACAATTCTACACTTTCACATTAGAAGTCGTAGCCACATGGAAGTTGAACATAAGCCATTTATTGGGGCATACACACACACACACACACACACACACACACACAGTACAGGCCAAAAGTTTGGACACACCTTCTCATTGAATGCGTTTCCTTTATTTTCATGACTATTTACATTGTAGATTCTCACTGAAGGCATCAAAACTATGAATGAACACGTGGAATTATGTACTTAACAAAAAAGTATGAAATAACTGAACATGTCTTATATTCTAGTTTCTTCAAAGTAGCCACCCTTTGCTCTGATTACTGCTTTGCACACTCTTGGCATTCTCTTGATGAGCTTCAAGAGGTAGTCACCTGAAATGGTTTTCCAACAGTCTTGAAGGAGTCCCCAGAGATGCTTAGCACTTGTTGGCCCTTTTGCCTTCACTTTGCGGTCCAGCTCACCCCAAACCATCTCGATTGGGTTCAGGTCCGGTGACTGTGGAGGCCAGGTCATCTGGTGCAGCACTCCATCACTCTCCTTCTTGGTCAAATAGCCCTTACACAGCCTGGAGGTGTGTTTGGGGTAATTGTCCTGTTGAAAAATAAATGATGGTCCAACTAAACGCAAACCGGATGGGATGGCATGTTGCTGCAGGATGCTGTGGTAGCCATGCTGGTTCAGTATGCCTTCAATTTTGAATAAATCCCCAACAGTGTCACCAGCAAAGCACCATCACACCTCCTCCTCCATGCTTCACGGTGGGAACCAGGCATGTAGAATCCATCCGTTCACCTTTTCTGCGTCACACAAAGACACGGCGGTTGGAACCAAAGATCTCAAATTTGG
>JACXGI010012952.1:0-15060 GCA_016801175.1 Esox masquinongy | reverse complement strand
CACACTAACACGCTCTCTCACTATCACAATTCTTCCTCTATTCGTTTACAACATACACACACACCTGCCTCAGCTCACTTCCTCTAAACAAGATACACTCCGCCAGCATACACACGTTGTTCTCTCTCTCTCTTTCTCTCTGACGTAACAAACACAAGACTGTCCTGTCCTGCAACTCCTTGAATTCCTTAAAACGTCCTACCCCATAATCTGAGAAATTGAAAATGGTTCTATTATAAATTTTTATGCCACTTTTGCTATCTATGTCAATTGTCTATGTGTGTATAATTTGCAGGGCTAGGATCAAAGATAGGGCGGAAATGGCACAAACAAGAGTGTGAAATATAAATAACAGAAAACGTAATCTACAAGTGACAATGGATGGCAATTCTGATGTAATTGTTTAAGTCTGTGTTCATAACTATTATACTCGCAAAACGATTTTACGGGAATGGCATTGTCTGAAGGATGCGAAAAAACAATGGGACCTTTTTTTTCTTAGATTTTTTCATTGTCCAACAGGTGTGTATTCGAATTCCCTGATTGATGGATCGTTTTACTTTATTACCACAAGAGGGCGTAGCTTGGTACTTGTCTTCATTCAAACTACACGGTGTGGACAAAGCGTGTCTTCTGTTCTCACCAACACCCACATTTAGTAGACCCCCTACACACGATGTTTAGACTTCGGTGTTATGCATAAAAGACGAGCGCATGCCTTTCCATGTAATAGACTGGGCCATTAAATATGGAAACTCATGCATAAACTGTGTTATCATGAGCTTTTCTCAATTCAAATAAAACCCTTTTACGGCAGAATAAAAGTCTGAAGAACATGCGTGTGATTAAGGTATGCAGGTGGTCAGAGAAAGACATACAATAATACACAAATCCTACACGCACAATGTAATTTACATTTTTTGGCCTATCCATATAACTGTTTAACATCCTACTAATTGTACGACTAGTCTAATACTACTACTGCCGAATATTATTAATATCATTATTATTAACCAATCATAATATTGTTCTCATGATATACTGATCACCGAAAAACTGCTAGTCAATTTCTGTAATGACACTAACATTTCTTTGAGCTGTCAGATAGGTAGGAGAGCGTTTGGGGGTTGGTCGCTAATAGAACGGCGTGTGTGTTCATGTTGCCTCATTTCCTGAGTCTGTCCAAAGACACAAGGAGATACGGAGACAGTGAGGGAGAGAGCGCCCAAGCGAAAGAGAGCGAGAGAGACAAGAGTCAGGCACAGAGGGGAGGTTGGTTCCTGATACCAAGACACGGAAAAGCAAGGGAGGGAAACACAGAGAAAAGCCTGGCGGACACAGGGATAGGGGGAGTGAATAGGGGAATAACGTTTAGAGACATAAAAGGTATAGCGGAGGAAAGAAGATATTACTATGTTCTTCTGAACCCTATTCTTTCTCTCACACGCTATCACAACCGGATTGGACTTCAAAGAATCGACACCACGTCTACCCTAGACCCCATGGGTTAACAGGTATGTCTGCCGTGCGTTTTTATTGGTTTTCCTTCATTACCTCTTCCGTTTCTATTAATTTATATCAATTATGTCAACAAACAGCTGGTGTATGGTGACGCTGTCACAATATAGGCTACTGCTTCCTTTTAATGTAACAATTTCATGTTCCTACTAGTTTTTAGACGGTGAGCGTGCGTGCGCGCACGTTATTACCTCAACAATGTAGTCGAACTCTTCTGAATGCATGTCACAAGTTGAAGCACTGTATAGTGGCTTTACCATTAACTGGTGGTTGTCGGTATCATGTCGCGGACCGCACAAGTGTATTTTGACAGCTCGTATGGACGCGATACATTAGAGCGACATGCTGAAAGTAGACCGCCTACCTGTTTCATGTTGCCGTTGCCGAGATACGTGACAAGCCAGATGCCTACTTGAGTGAATGTTTGATGTTGTTGTCATTAGCCTATTTGATTCTTTTTATAGGATATGCGTACACTTGCATGGGCGTAGGGTTTGGTAAAACACGACAAAAGCCGTAAGGCACATTTCAAAGCAAGAATAAAACGCTATAGGCTTTTTGTTTTCACTACAAGACGAAATGTCCCCAACCTATTGATGAACACCCGAATGCTGGGGGTAGGCCTGTCAAAGTTTTGACCTAAATATTAGGTTAGGGGTTTACGGGATTGTCACGCAGATAAAGCTGTCACTGATCGTGATGCCTGGTTGTAGTATCCCTTCTGTGCGGTCGGCCGAGGGTATTTAAAATGAATTGCTTGCAGCTTGGCAGTCGAGGGCTTAACCACCCACCCCTCCACTAGTCTACTCCTCCCCTCGGTTAACCTCTGAAAGGGGGATTTCTCCAGCTAGAAATTTCTGCTGCGTCAACACCCAGCCCAACGGTATCAGACACGAGAGGGGGATTTCAGTATTCCGGTCTCAACAGTTTGGGGGAAACGTAGCTATATACGCGATATTAATCTGATCCGTCCGCATGGCGCTTCCTGAGTGAACGTGTGGCGTCAAGTGTTTTCTGTTGGTACTGAATGAAGCTGAAATGTCAAGCCGAATTGCTGCTTTACCCGTCTCTGGGTTATTGTATGCCTTTCTCTGTCTGTGTCTGCCACCTCAAAGTGGTCACCGTCTTCCTCCATTTTCTACCGTGCTCGGAAAATGAAATGGGAACAACCCCACTCATTCATGCGCTGACAGCAACACAATGTAGACCTATCACGGTGCACCAGGTGCAACGTCAACAATGAAGTCGCTCAAGTCGTTCTGATCATATCTATCGATGTCTGGTAGTGTGTCTACTATTATGTTATTCCCCAACTATAACCAATTATTTGTTGATCGATTTCTTTTTTTTTTAAAATGACACAGGAGTTATTTGGCTGGTAACCACACATAACAGATCCCTCTTTAGTGTTTGGTCTACATAGATTATAGATCACTCTCTCTATACATATTCTTATAAGCTTCTAAATATCAATCAAATATGAAAGAACCATTTTCTTAACTCCCAAGAACAATTTAATTGCACAGATAGATCTATGAGTTATATCCTAATGATTTCACACAGGGCCATCACCATTAATGAAGAACCCTTTAGGAATTCTAATTTCTTAGTCTTGGTCTATTCTAAAACATTTAGGGCCTGTTTCACAACACAGAGAAAGCCTAGATCTGAAAAAAGAAATCAAGTTTATTCCTTAGTTCAGGACTAGGCTTAATCTTTATCTGCGAAACCTGCCCTTAATCACGCCGGCCCTTAATCACGCCGGCCCTCCCACATAGCACAGCAATCTATGGCACTGCATCATGCTGCAGCTGGGAACCCGCGACCCAGGTTAATTCATAGGCTGCGCCATAACTCCTGTGCTTGGGAGTCCCACAAAGGGCGGGACTCAGCTACGCCCAGGTTGGTGGGAGGGAAGGTGAGTTAGGGGGGATGGTACAAGGTCATGGGAACAAATTGGAGATCACCATATTGGAAGTAAAAAGGGTAACATTGGGAAAACCAAAATAACCTTGTCTGATGCACTGTACTAGTCTGAGCTATGGCCCACTTGTTTTTTTCTTTCTTAGTCAGATTTTTTCCCCCTAATAACTTTAAATTAAAGACTTGTCATCATACAAACAAATAGACATGCTATTTATGAACAGTTGTAAAGAATGATAAACCGTGCAACCTGTAGACCAATGTTTCGATAGCTTTTTATGTTTTTATGACGTCATTTATCCTCACTGAATTGGCTATAAATAACATTAAACGATTTGATTACCCAACTTCATTGTTCATGCGTTACGGCGAACAGTGACAATGAGTCTCCTACACCGTTGCTAAACCCCCACAACATGGATTGCGCTCCCACAGCTGAGACGAGCACATGGAGGAATTTAATATAACTCCCTGTTAAAAGGTTCCTATCTAAAAACATGACACTCGCTTTGGACCAGGCCTACTTTAATTAGTGGAAAGCTTGTCATGTCCATGTCCATGAAAAGAGTTAAACCACAAAAATGCATGAGAGTCAAAATGATTGGGCCATCGTTAGCTTAATGAATCAAATGGAGAGAGGATCCAAAGACGGAGAGAGATGACAGACAAAATGCCAGGCTGGAATTCAGAAATGCAATACATTTATTTGCGAGGAACCTTATTTCGAGTCCAGAACCAACACTGTGTCCTTATTTAGGAGGTGAGAAATGTGGAAGTCAGGACGGAAGCCTTGTTAACAATGGCGTTATCCCAGAGGTCTAAGCTAATGAGGAAAGGCTGAGCTTAATTTGATAAGCCTGCAGAAGTCATCAATGAATGTGTGTTTCTACGTTATATGCATACTTATTATACATGTGCGTTTTTTTATTCATAATCTTGTTCTGTTTAATTATGGATCTGAAAAGGAGATCCTGTACTCCTGGTCTGTTATATGTGAAACAGTAAGCTCCACTGAACATTTTAGAGACCGGGTTGTAATCTGTTAATGGGTTGTTATTTCAACAATTTCAGATATGTCAGATTTTGACACTAAGAATGTAAACATTACCAAGACAATTACATTTTATGTACCGTACCAACTTGTTTCAAAACTTCACACAGTTAATGAAACAGAGTTTAAATCACAGTAAAAACGTGTGTAGTGTAGTTTTAAATTGACGGTTGGAGTTGTTATAACCTTAAGAGAGTGGACTTACAAGCAGTATGGTATGGGGAGAGGTCTGTCTGTTCTGTTCTCTGACTACTCTGTTTCTCACTTCTCCCAGGTGTGGCTTTGTTGTGTCAACACTGGTCTAGAGGACCAGGGAGTGTGTGCGTGGTTAGTGGGGTTCTTTTAACCGTCTGCTCTATCTGTGCACTACAGGAATGAGTAGCCTGTGTTGAGCCAATGAAGAGAGGGAGGGGAGCGGGAGAAAGGAAGCGGAGCGATAGAATAATAAAGGCTAGAGAAGAAGGGAAGAAAGGGGGAGGGAGAGGGGGAGAGAGGAAGGAGAGCTCTTCACTTCTACGGTGTACTTGTTCCGTTGTTCAGCTGCGTGTGAATGTGTACGTGCGTGCGCACGTGTGCGATGGACTGTCCAAGTCGTCGGGGAGCAGGAGCATCAAGTGTTCTTAAAGAGACAGGACGTTCAACCGGGTCACTCCAGGAGCAGGAAAGTTTGGGGGTCGGGGGAGGAGGTTGCCAGTGTTTGGAGAGAAAAAAGGGTGGAGTTCTCTCTTGTCATGGCTGAAGGCCTTACTCCCGAGCTACGGGCTAAACTGTGTGATAATAATCTAGAAGGGTTTAGCTGCTAAAACACATGGGACTTAATGCATGCTGCCCTGTCATCTACACAACACTTTGTCTGTGTGTGTGTTTTGAGCAGTTGCTTACGTTTTGCTTTCTCTGTAGCTTTGTGTACAAGTCATTGAAATGAAACCTTTCATTCTCAATCCATCTATAGCTCTCTCTCTCTCTCTCTCTCTCTCTATCTCTCTCTCTGTCTTTCACTGTCTACCAGCTTTCCAGCGCCATTCCCTCCGGAGCAACTCTCGCTTATGGGAACACCTGTTTGGCTCGCACATTCCGAAAAGAGTCATTTCCACTACTGCTAGCAAGCCACGCTTGCGTCTTATTTTACACTTCAGGTCTCAGTGGGATATCGACAACTCCCTCCTAGATTGGTGTCGGGCCCGCTAGCCTCCTTCCACCCTGGCGACCTTGTACTTCATGTTCCAATTAAATAGGTTAAGTCTGCTTTAGCTCATTGTGCAGATAGATGAATACAGGTGCTCCTAATTCTCCTGGGGTTGTGTGTTCGGATGGAGGGGGGTGGTTGGTGTGTCCGTGCGACAGACAGCTGTAGTCCCTAACCCTTTTTAACATGCTTATCCCTCCAGCTTAGTATCTCACCAGCCTAGTTCCCCAGACCCCCCCGTACAGGTGTTTCAGATTGGCTTTAATATTTCATGTGATTAGGTATGCACAGACCTAGAGAGGCAGGTGGACGAAAATTCACCTGAATGGAGTCCCCAGCTGTATATCTTTGTCCGCGTGTTTCACCGACCGTAACTCAATCCTGGGATCTCCAACTGTCCTGAAGGTCCCCACTCCACAGCTTAATCTAGTCCTCCTGAAGATATTTGATTAGATGTGTAAGGTTAGTTAAAACTGGGGTTTGAAAGAACAACTATCTGAGGGTAGCTGTCTTGGGAACAGGGTCGAAGAACCCTCAGTCAACTCCTAATAAAGTGGTAGAAGTCAGAGAAGTGATTGAGGCTGTTTGCTTACAGTTAGACCTGCTTTCTTTGCTGTTGTCAGAGTGCCTTTCCCCCTGGCTTTCTTGGAGGCAAAGTCGTAAAAAAGTTGTGTAAAATCCAAATGGTGCAACGGGTCATATTCAATCGGCATCAGTGTCAAGTGGCTTAATCTGTCCTCAACCAAAGGACAAAGAGAACACAGTTTTACTTAAGCACCTGCGCTGACTTTTGTATACCTTTTCAGAAGCCAAAATGGCCAATCCTTATTATAACATAGAAGAGGTGAAAAAGCGTGCTAATTTCTTGTGTTCGTTCTCTTTCTCCTTGCACAAACTTAGGCTTTCATGAGCCACTCTCATACTTTCAGGCTGAAGGATTATTTGACATTTTCAAAATCACAAGCAGACAACAACCAATATTTAGTAGCTAGCTATGCAGATGGGACGTTGGGACTCACAAAAATACAATACGGTGTGACGTGATAGCGTCATAAGTATGAATAAACTAAAAGGACAAAAGCCAATCAACATAAACACCAATATATATTAAATGACCTTAACAGCAGTTCCATTGGTTATCATGCTCGCGGGGCCCTACGGCCGTGATGGAGACGCTTCATCTCGGTAGCGCCCTAAGGCTGCATTCACACAGGCAGCCCGATTGAGATCTTATTTTTGCCGGGAAAAAAATGTGACGCGAAAATATCTGATTTGAAAAAATTGGTCTGTCTGTGTAAACGTAGAGTAACTCTATGGTCTGTTTGTGTAAACGTAGAGTAACTCTATGGTCTGTCTGTGTAAACGTAGAGTAACTCTATGGTCTGTCTGTGTAAACGTAGAGTAACTCTATGGCGTCAAACCTCGTTCATGGGGGAATGTAAATACTGTAAACGTACAAATCACCCCTGACACACACACACACACACGTCCGTCTTGTTCCGGATCTCTTTGCAGTGCGAGAAAAGGAGAGCGTGATGTTAGCAGACAAGCTAATCAGACACAATGGAAAGAAATCCTATCAGCTTCCTCCATTCCCCCAAGCTGAGCGTGAGTGCTTTACAGTGGGCTTCTGCTTTCAAATAAAATCTTTCATTCATTTAGAATAGTTTATTATTCGATATATTTTTAACACATTCAGAAACAGACCAACATGCAGCTCACAGATATTGCTAGAATCCTTTTTTAGGATAACATTTAATGTACAATACAGTCCTAACACGTATGTAAACTGAATGTTTTCTATGTTGGTAATTATGTAATTATGTTGTCCGTCAGAGTAGGAGCCTGTAATGAGAAACGGAGACCCTGTGAGCAATTGCGTTCCTAGAAACCATCAGTTAGCAATGAGAATCTGGAAGAAGAGGTATTTCCATATCAAAGCTCACAGGTGAGAGAGACGGTGAGGGTGGGGGGAGTGAGGAAGAACGAGTCTATCAGAGGGAGAGAGAAAGCGAGGAAAGGAGAGAAGGTGATGATAAAACAGACGTCTACTTCTCAAGTGCTCTACCCCTTGGTATTCCGTCATCTATTCTTTTTATTTTTTTGTCCTGCACAGTTTAGTCTGCATGTGCTGGCGCTGTCTGTCTCAACCTAAACTCATCCATAGAAAAACACACAAAGAGAAGATGGAAAGAGTCTTTAAAAACTAAAACCTCTCCTCTGTCCCCTCCTGCATACCACACAAACCCTGGCCCGAAACACCTATTCCACAATACCAGCAACACGAGGTCTGACTGGAGGAGGAGGCAGGCGGAATTCCATGTCTTTACAGAACAGGCCTAAGCTCAGCTTCTTTGTCGAGAAAAACCTTGAAGAAGTCTTTCACGACGGAGAAGTCTTTGTATCTCGCCCCTACATCCATCCGCCAACCGTGATATGGCCCTTTTTGTTTTTTTTCATCTGTATTTTCTTGTTCACCTCAATGTTCAGTCATACTATTCCCAATTCATCTTTCTTTATCGTACCAGAGTCATTGTTAAAACCCAACTTTTCCATATCTCCTGTCCACCATACTTCTTTAGATACTTTAGACGCTATTCGAGTCTCTAACCCCTTGTACTGTACTTTAGGAAGGTAGCTAGCGCAGTGCAGTATGCCGTCAGTAATGGGCACGACTTTTCCTTTTGTTAGCTTTCTAATGGTTTGTGTTTCATACTGTCCTGCATTAGGAGGCCACCGAGAGGTGTGTTCAGCCGCGGCGAGTTCAGGGAGAAAGTGCTAAAGTGCTGTTAACAAGGCCTGTTTAAAATCCTCTACCTGCCGCTCAACATACAATTATTCCACTCAACAGCCATTAACATGTATAGCCGAGAGAGACACTTTTTTAATTGGCCGGTTTGAATTATGCCAGATCAACTTGGATTTGTTAATTACTGGTGCATTTAAAAGTGCCATCAGGAGATGAAATATTCATCGATGAGTAGATGGATAGGACGGCGGGCTGGTATTAGTGGAATATTAGTTACTCAGTGGGAGGCAGATTGAAACAACTGCGGCGAATTACCTATTCAGATTTTGTGTGATTTGGGTTTTCAGTGATGACCTACAGCGACCCGCCCAAGTAACATCTGCACCTCTCCTCCGCCTCGTCCTACTCGCCTCCTTTACGCCTACCCCTGAGCTCCATCTCCCCATCGTCGCTTTCCACCTCTTGTCAAACTCTTCCATGCCTGCCTGTCCCCTCCTCGCCTCCACCCCCACGTCCTTCACTGTATGTGGGCCAGGTGCCTCCTGTGGCTTCCCCTACTCCCTTTTTCATTTTTACCCTTCCTTCCCTTGCTTGGTTGATCTTTTTTTACCGCAATTACCAGAAAACCCACACCCCAGTCCCCTCTCAGCCCCACCCAGTAAAACATGACAGCTCAGCCATGCCCGGATAACCAATCGTGGCACAGCGCTACGTTCAGACGCCCTCCTGTCCATCAGGCACACGCTAGTGTCCCTTGAGACAGAAAGGTGGAGAAAATCGGGAAATAAATAGTTTCGGATAGGTTTTTTTTTTTTGATGTGATGCGTCTGTTCCTCAACTTTGGGAAAAAGGAAAAAAACTGCGTTGCAGATGGGGTTCACCTTTAGCGGAAGCAAGAAGGGGCCACTTCCTCTTTCTGGCGGTGACGTCTGGGCTCTGTCGGAGCTCTCCTGACAGGTGGAGCCACCGTTGCTTGATTGCGGCGATTGCTGTGATTTTTCCATTCCGCTCCTGCTCTTTTTCCGCCCCCGACCCTCACTTCTGTCGCCACACTTCCTTATTTCTTTCTTTGTTTCTTACAGGGCCCCATTTTTTCCCACCGTTCTCTCCCTACTAGCGCGAAACGCTAAAAGACATTAAGAAGACGTTGAATATACATGTTTTAGGTTGATAGGATGTCTTTCTAATGACTTTGCTCAGCGGGCTTCTCCTAACCTTCTCCCTCTCTGTCTCTCCCCCCTCTCTGCCCCCTCCCTCCCCCTCTTGTCCCTGTGCGTTATGGCTCTGGTGGCTCTGTGTGTTGTCGGTTGGAGTGTGGGCTGGTTTGGTTGCTGCGTTCTGGTGTTGGACAGACACCTGGTCCCGCTGCCACTGCCTCACAATGTGGGAATGTGTGACTTTGTTTCCAAATTCGGTTTGCGAGGTGGGCGTTGTCCTTAGCGACGGGCAGCAATCGTGATCACAGGAGCCACACACCGGGCCTTTTGTCTCAGCAAACAGCACTTCTGAACGCATCTCTCTCTCTCTCTCTCTGTCAACTTATTGCTCTGCACCTCTCTCTCTCTCCTGAACGTAACATTAGCTTTGCTGTTCTTTCCATCACCCTGTATGGAAAGAACAACACCACTGGTTCCAGGCGCCGCGAGCCGCGGAAGCCCGTTCGCGTTAGTCAGCGGGTGACAATCAGACGTCAAACCATGTTCAGTAAACACACGCTGCGAGGGAGAACAGAGTAGAGGGGGAGAGGAACAGAGGGGATGATGGGAGGGACAGGTGAGACAGTTGTCGGTTTGATACTCGGGGATCATCAATCATGTCGGACACGCTGGCCCCTGGCCACTAGATCCCCAGTGCCCTCCGAAAACCAAAACACAAATCTATTCTGATATTATTCAACTCTCAGATGGATGTGCAGAGCGTGAGTGTTGCACTGCTTTCTTTTTAGGCAAAAATATCACATGTTAATGAATATATATAAAGTTGACGCTCAGTTGAATAGACCTGGATTAATTTAACGACGATTAAATGATTTGAAAGGATGAATACAGAATTAGCGTGATGTGTTCCGCTGCATGCTAATTGTTTTTATGTGATGAAATGCATGCCATCGTGATTAAATGTCTATATGGTACTCTGGGTTATATTCTCTCAGCTACAGAGTTCCATAGAGGAACGTGTCGGAAGTTTCACTTCGTGTAGCAGTCAACTAGCTTTCTACTGAGAAGAAACCAATTGAAGCTGGCAATCGATTGCTGTGGTTAGACTGGTGTAAAGTCTCTCAGAGCAATTAAGCTCTCACGCGCACTCGCCCGCTCTCCATCTCTCTCTTTCTCTCCCTCTCTCTTTCTTTCTCTCTTTTTTTCTGTCCATCTCTCCGTTTGTCTCGCTTTCTCTCACGCTTTCTTACTTATACTCCCTTCCCTTTCTCTATTCCTCATTCTATCTCACCCCCTTCGTCTCCCTCCTTCTCCCTGATTCTGTCTTGTTTGACTCCAAAGTCTTTTGACAGTCTATATTTAGCTGCTCCTCTCTTCTGGATTCTTCTTCCTTTTATCTTCTCCTCGTTGGTTTCTCTCCCTTGAAGGATAGAGGTACCGAACCTCCAGACGACTCAGATTGGCACAGTGCATCTGCTGTTTGATCAGGTTAATGCGCCAGGACTCTGTCACATTGATCTTCATTACCTTTGGACTCTGTCTCAGACGGGTATTGATCTTAATATACAATAACACCGTACCGTTATTGATTCCCCCACATTTTCTGAAATCATGTCCATTTGTGAAGTTGCATATCAAGTTGTTTGTTTGTGTCCAATCCTTTATACATGGTTTCATTCAAATGTGTTTTGTGGTTACAATATGATTTTTGTCTGTGCTTGTGTTAATGTGATTAACACAAGCACAGACAACTGACCACTGACAGTGGTCAGTGTTTGTATTTGGGGAATGGCGGGGGGGGGGGTCAGGGTTTGTCTGCTGGAACTTAAAGCCAGAGGTCTTCACCCCTCGGTGTGTGAGCTCATTGGAAGCTTCAGCACGGTGAGGATTTACACAATCTGTTTGCTGTGAGACCAAGCGTCAGTCACTCCAACTACACTTCCAAACACACACGTGTCTTGGCCTTAACTGGCATCCAGCTCTGACTCTCACACACACAGCCGCCACCTATGTTGTGTATAGTGGTGGTGTTGTATAAAGTGGTGTTGTTGGTTGAGGTTGATGTTGTGTATGGTAATGTTGTATAAAGTGGTGTTGTGTGTTCAGGGTCATGTTGTGTATGGGAATGTTGTGTAAAGTGGTGTTGTTTGCTTCGGATTGTGTGGTGTATGGTAATGTTGTATGAAGTGATGTTGTTTGCTTAGGATGGCGTTGTGTATGATAATGTTGTATAAAGTGGTGTTGTTTGCTTAGGATGGCGTTGTGTATGGTAATTTTGTACAAAGTGGTGTTGTTTGTTTAGGATGGCGTTGTGTATGCTAATGTTGTATAAAGTGGTGTTGTTTGTTTAGGATGGCGTTGTGTATGGTAATGTTGTATAAAGAAAAGTTGTTTGCTTAGGATCGTGTAGTGTATGGTACTGTTGTATAAAGTGGTGTTGTTTGTTTTGTTTGATGTTGTGTGTGGTAATGTTATATGAAGTGGTGTTGTTTGTTTAGGATGGTGTTGTGTATGGAATGTTGTTTAAAGTGTTGTTCTTTATTTATGGTGTTGTGTATAGTAATGTTGTATAAAGTGTTGATGTTTGTTTAGGTTTATTTTGTGTATGGTAATGTTGTATAAAGTGGTGTTGTTTGTTTAGGATGGTGTTGTATAAAGGGGTGTTGTTTGTTTAGGTTTATTTTGTGTATGGTAATGTTATATAAAGTGGTGTTATTTGTATAGGTTTATTTTGTGTATGGTAATGTTATATAAAGTGGTGTTATTTGTTTAGGTTTATTTTGTGTATGGTAATGTTGTATAAAGTAGTGTTGTTTGTTTAGGTTGGTGTTGTGTATGGTAATGTTGAAACAGTGTTGTTTGTTCAGGGTGGTGTTTCGGAAGTGTCTGTTTTGTACACCTCTCACGGTGGGAGCTACTGGAAGGTGTTACATCTCTATCAAACACCTACTTGCAGATACTGACACACACACACACACACACACTGCGACAGTTCCAGCCAGTTGTTAAACGTAAGTGGTAAGTCGTTCCCCAGAGTCACCCATTTCACCGCTGTGCCTTTTGGTGCTGTTCATGGCTGACTAACTATGACGTGCTCCACGCTGGTCAGACAAAAACATAGAGTATATCAAGGAGCATGAGGAGAGGTAGAGAGGAGGGAGCATGAAGAAGATGTAGGAGGTGATCATGGAGAAGGATGATGACTAGATGTAATGACAGTAAGGAGGGGCTGGGTTTTTCCCAAATGGCTTTAACCAATGCCTGTTTCCTGGTTTCATATCTGTCCGTTTGTTCTCTTTGGGGGACCAGAGAGTGAAATAATATGCTGGATTTCAGTTCCTTAGTTGGCAATGTGCTTCATTTAACAGAGAACTGAAGGCATTGTTCATACGACACATGTCTGTCACATTACACATTGGAAAGGCCCATGGAGGATCTACCTCAGTCAGGGGTTTTAGAGGGGGGATTTTTTAGAAAGTGGGTCTTTTATGTACATGTTGTGTATTAGTTAATTGTAATGAAATGTAGGTGAGTAATTTGCAACACTTTGGAGGATATTTCCCCCCTAAAACTGTACAAAATTGATGAAGTAATGAAAGTAGCCTTTTGACATCTGAGTGACAGCTCGTAGATAACAAATCATCGTACCAGAGTCCCTCGGAGCCCCGCCTCTGTTTATTCAAGGGGCCAATCCTGGCTTTTACTCTGCCTCACGACGACTCCTCTCAAACAATGGACTTACTGTTTAGCTATCTGTTCCCTAACTCTCGCCTTCCCGCCCTTCACTCCCCCGTCTCCTTCTCGGCCTTCCTCCATCCATCCTCCCTGTTCCCAAACCTCCCTCCCTCCTCCCCTTAACCTCCCTCAGCTCAACCATCCATCTGATTCTCAGACGGAGGTAATGAGATGTTTCATTATTTGCCGTTCACAGCTTTTAATAGTCTGAGAATTTAGGCTAAGCCCCGGGTCGTCAATGAGGGAGATACCAGGGGAGCCAAGCCTGGCCGAGGGGGCCTGGGAGAGACAGAATAGCCCAGAAACAACGGCAGAAAGAGGGAGAACCCGAGAGGGAGAGAAAGGATGATGGAGGCAGAGAGAGAGACCCTTATTTAATGGGGGTCACTGACTAAACTTGGAGAGGGACTGGCACTTTTCTAGAGGGGTTAGAGCCACAGAAATCCATGAGGAACCATGACGTTTGCCAAAGGCTGATCAAACAGACCATGGAGTCATTAACAGAGGTGGGAAGATTTCATTCACAGGTTCAAATCCCAGTACGGACGCAAATTTGATATAATCTGGTAATAACTTCAAAGCTGTATTAACCCTTCAAAAACCGGACAACCAAAATATTTTTTAAAAACTATATATTTTTCCGGTCGTCAGTGAGGAGTCTGTACTGGCGATGTATTGAATATCAACGTGGCCCTTAACAAAGACCGTACGAACACTGTTCGCATGACAACGTCGGCTCCTTGAGCCAAGGTCGACCTCCAAGTAGATTCTTAGGTCAAGTCCCAGCGCAGGCGCAAATGGTGAAGGTGAGGGTGGGGGAAGCTGAGTACCCCGCGCCGGCAACAACCTGTCACTTAGCGTCAAAAAAATCCACAGACGTCCATACGTTGTGCACCAATCAGAGAATGGCAGGCGTTCAGCACTGTCATTCGCTGTAGATCAGAGCACCTGCTAAATAACCGAAATGGAAACGTATTCTCCTCACACCTTTTCTCCATTTCCTTCAGCTTATCCAGTGGTGTGGCCCGGGATTTACAAAAAAAAATAGGTGGACTGAGGGATTGAGGTAGGTGGAAGAGGCTTTAAGACGCCCTGGATAATCCCACTGGATCAACTTTCGTCACTCTTGGTCCATGAGACGATGTCTAACAGTGATTTCTGTGAAGGTCTATGTTACTAAAGTCGGATAGTGGGCGAGCAACGTTTTTTTTTGTTTCGTAGAGTGAAATCCCCATACAGGAAAATGAATTAAAGAGTGAATGAAAGCCTGTCGTCAATTG
The DNA here is from genome assembly GCA_016801175.1 of Esox masquinongy. Classification (NCBI taxonomy): domain Eukaryota; kingdom Metazoa; phylum Chordata; class Actinopteri; order Esociformes; family Esocidae; genus Esox; species Esox masquinongy. The sequence goes on along the minus strand of JACXGI010012952.1, from coordinate 461 downwards.
CCTGGTCCAGCTGAAATTTGACTTACGCTTTTAAATTCGTCCAGGAGAGGTGCAGAGCAGTGCCACATTGGGCGCCGAGCTACCAGTTAAAGTTAGCTGCCTTGCTCAATGACAGAATTAAATTTTTTAAATGGGTCGGAACATGGATTCAATCCTGCAACCTTTTGGTGCATGGCCCAACACTCCTAACCGTTAGGCTACCTGCCGTGGGACGTGGTGAAAAGTAGGGACGTTGGGGACGTTTCAGATTACGGAACCACTTGGAAGACAGAGAGAGAGACAGACAGATCAGAATCTTGCCAGGTGCAAGATTTCTTATGTGTGGCGCTAACACTTGACTCAACAAAGACCACTGCCTCAGTTTACCGTTTATGGCTTGAATTTGTTGTTTCTGTCGCCAAGCCTTCCGTGTCTCTCTGCCCTCGTGTGTGTGTGTGTGTGTGTGTGTGTGTGTGTGTGTG
>JACXGI010012951.1:0-21730 GCA_016801175.1 Esox masquinongy | reverse complement strand
CTTCCTGCTGCTGACCAACTTTATGGAGATGCAGATTTCATTTTCCAACAGGACTTGGCACCTGCACACAGTGCCAAAGCTACCAATACCTGGTTTAAGGACCATGGTATCCCTGTTCTTAATTGGCCAGCAAACTCGCCTGACCTTAACCCTATAGAAAATCTATGGGGTATTGTGAAGAGGAAGATGCGATACGCCACACCCATAAATGCAGAAGAGCTGAAGGCCACTATCAGAGCAACCTGGGCTCAATACCACCTGAGCAGTGTCACAGACTGATCGACTCCATGCCACGCCGCATTGCTGCAGTAATTCAGGCAAAAGGAGCCCCAACTAAGTATTTAGTGCTGTACATGCTCATACTTTTCATATTCATACTTTTCAGTTGGCCAACATTTCTAGAAATCCTTTTTTTGTATTGGTCTTAAGTAATATTCTAATTTTCAGAGATACTGAATTTGGGATTTTCATTAGTTATCAGTTTTAATCATCACAATTAAATGAAATAAACATTTGAAATATATCAAATGTAATGAATGAATATAATATCAAGTGTAATGAATGAATATAATATCCAATTTTCACTTTTTAAATGGAATTACTGAAATAAATCAACTTTTTGATGATATTCTAATTATATGACCAGCACCTGTATTATCTGCTCAGATTCAGCCAAATTCAGTGAAATTGATTGGACAGTGCTTCAATTTACAGATGGACAATGAACCAAAACATACTGCAAAAGCAAATCAATAGTTTTTTAAGGCAAAGAAGTGGAATATTCTACAATGGCTGAGTCAATCACCTGATCTCAACCCTATTGAGCATGCATTTCACCTGCTGAAGACAACTAAAGGCAGAAAGACCTATGACCAAACAAAAACTCAAGACAGCTGCAGAAAAGGCCTGGCAAAGCATCACAAAGGAGAAAACCCAGCATTTGGTGATGTCCATGCATTCCAGGCTTCTAGACAAAGTATTAAAAATGAACATTTTATTCATGATTGTGTTAATTTGTCCAATTACCTTTGAGCCTGTGAAATAAGGGGACTGTTTATGAAAATGGTTCCAATTCCTAAAGTTTTCATAGGATATTTTTGTTCAACCTCTTGAATTAAAGCTAAAAGTCTGCACTTAAATTGCATCTCGGTTGTTTAATTTCAAATCCATTGCGGTGGCATACAAAGCCAAAATTATGAAAATTGTGTCAGTGTCCAAATATTTCCGGACTAACTGTAATGTTTGTGGTGAAAATACATACCCTAATCTCTCTGTCTTTTCACCAGTCATCTTCGTTTGGCTCGCAAACTCTCTTAAATAAAAAGTCTGTAGCCTAATTCCATGCTAGTAGAAGTCATCTGAAATGTACGAAAAATTCTGCATGTGGCTTTGTTTTCACTCTTTCTGTGCTTCTCTGTAATCCTCCAAACCAAAAGTTCTAATTTTATAAAACAACATGTGAACAGTCTTTAGCATGAAGCTATTTATATTATAGAAGGGGAAAGAGATGGAAAACAGGCTATGAGGAAGTGTGTTCTTGGAACCCATGTCAACATAAATACAAAAAGGAACTTGTTTTGTTCAGCTCTAGCAAATTCTTGGGTTGATCAGGTGCCTTGGAGCTCAATTGTGGTAACTAACCAGAAATTGCACTCCCTTTCAATGACATAGAAACACATTCATTTTACAGCATATTTGGCTTTTTATGCCCATAACAACTAACAAATGGTGGGACACTGGCAATGTTGCATTGATTAGGCAGTAGCTGGAAACTTGCCTGACACTTGTGATTTCTCAGTTTGCTGTGGAACATGTAAAAAATGCATGTACTTGTACAATTATTTGACGAGCTACACTGATAGCCTCAAGGACCATCGCTGTGCCTATTATGCATATTAATGAGGATTCACCTATGGGACGACCAAAGATTTTGTTTGGAAAAGGCTCTTTATATCGTTACACCCCTAAACAGTGGACTTATTTTTTTAGAGATTAAATGCAGACACATTTCCAAGAATGAGGTTCTCATGCCATATTAGTTGGTTTGGTGTGTTTTGGAGGATTTCTTGGCAAGCATTATAGTCAATGGCAATCGAAGACTCATGAACACAAACTAAATATGAACAATATTGTTTAGGGGATAAACTACAAGTAAAGAGAGGTTGGAAGGCCGATTGTAAAAATGGGTGAATGTCTCCTTTAATTGAAAACAAAGCCATTGATAATCACTTTGTTAATAAATAAATTAAAAGTTCACTTACAGGGTTACCTTAAATCTAGCTGGGTGGTAGCGGTAGGAGTAAAAAGGGGGAGATAAAGAGAGGTGAGGGGAGGCCCTAGGTTGTCTATCAGCGGTTCAAACCCCCCTCACTTTCTGGACTTGCCAGGAAACCGCTGTTAAAAAACATCAAACCCATATTGAGATACCCTCGCCCACGGTACTGTTGGCAAATTCCACTGAGTTTTGAGGCACACTGTGGCTAGATGAGAGACAAGCTCTGAGCGCTATAACACATCTTTGTTTTTAGGTGTCCACAGGGATGGAAAACAATGCATATTTCAAACTGCAATAAAAATGTTCAGTAAACTACAATGAACAAACATGGAACCATTTGCAAGGAAATAAAAGCCAAGTGCACTAGCCTCAAATTAGACCAAACTCAAATGGAATTAAAATCCATCCTGAACATTTTTGAAGCAAGGGCCAGACTTGGCCTACAGCCTAATATGAAAAGTGTCGTCTGAAACAGAATTGAGTTCCTGGAAAGATCTTAGCCTGGAGTGGGCTATACCACAAAGTGTGCCAACATTGAAACAAGGCTATCCGTTGATGATGACAATAATAACATGCTTGACCTAACAAATATAACTAGTAACATACAGACAGCTAGAGAGAAATCAGTCAATGAATCCGAGTTTAATTACAAAATTACAAATGTGAATAGGTCAAGCAATGTACTGGAAATTCCAGAAAGGATTTTGGCAACATCACATAGGAAGATTGTGACATCCTCTGGCTTAGACTTTGATACATGCATGCTGTCAATGAATTGATGGGCAGATGTGAGTTCCTTCCTGGAAAAACCCACAACCAACTGCATTTTCAAAAGAACTGGGGCAGAAAAACCCTCTGACACAGTTTTAGAAAACGGCAGATGGAATAGGAAAATATCTTGACTAAATCCTGAATGAGGTTGCTCATTCTGTGGCCAGATGAAATAATACAATGTGTATTGCTTTAGTAGATCATATAACACTGTAGGGCAGCCTCAAAGCCCACAGTGTCTGCTGTGGAGCTTTCGGGTAGCTAAGCAGTAAATTCCTCCATCCCTCAGTCTGAGTGTGGTTATGTCCACACAGTAGGTAAATGCCAGATTCCCCAGAGTCTGAATGTAGACAGTTTGGGCATAGTGTACAGTATGTCTAAAAATTCTTGTCTCATATTGTGACTTTTCCGGAAGGTAATAAAAGCAATATGGTCAGAGGAACTGTCGAATATGACCAATATATCACAACTAAGGGCTGTTCTTAGGCAAGACCCAAAGCTGAGTGCTTGGATGCAGCTGATTGTATATTTCCTATAAACCACAAAACTCAAATAACTGCTAATCAGTGTAATTACATTGAATGTTTAATGTAATTCTTAAAATGCAATCTGAAAGAAATTGTGATTTTACTTTATCTCTTTCTCCTCTCAGGCCTATGCCAAGTTTGCTGGTGCTCCACTCAAAGTGTACAAGATCACCAACCCCTGGAGAAGCCCAACAGGTAACTCCTATCCAGGGCAATGCTATGTTCTGTTCAGACTGGTACTTACCATGCCTTTTTGTTTATTAACTGAACCCCACCAATCTCAGTTGTTAGTGACTCACCCTTCCTGAATCAGACTTGATACTCTTCTGAACTAAGGGAAAGTAGTTAAGAAATTACTTCTTTCCTTCTTTACTGAACTTTGCAAAAGGTCACAGGTCATACGGTCACGTGGTCACATCACCTGATTCCCTGAGAACGAAGAGAGGGGCTGGTTAGACATTTGATGAGAGGATTCTTTTTGCTTTCCCCTTCTTCGTACTCGAATAGAACAGGGGTCAAAGGTCATGTGGTAACAAAGTGAAAAGGTCAGCACCTGCCGTTCCTAATTCTCATAACACCACCTCCTTTGTGTGCCAGTCTCATTTGGTTGTAGTTTCAGGGGATGAGACAGGTCAGCGATTGAAATCCCACTATGCACCTCAGAACGTGATTACATCATATTAATGTGGTTCCTACTATCTGAAACACTTTCCCAGGCATTGTAAGGTGTAATCTGCGAAGTGCAACTGCAATAAAGACAACATTGAAATTGGCTTTTAGATGACAATTCTGATTCCTTGTTTCAGGTGTGTTGCCAGCACTGAAAACTGCGGAGAAAAGCATTGGTAGTCTTTCCAAACCCAGTAATATCATCATCCATCTCAGAAAACAGGTGGGTCTTATTCCTTCCACTTCCTACAGAGTGGATCTCAGAATAGCCCCCCCTTTTACACAGGAAACGTGCCCAGTAACCAAGACGACAGATTAGGAGCTTTTCCATTGGAAGCAGATGTGTGTTAATGTAACTCTAAAACCATGACAGACAATCACAAGGGATATTATAAATTCTGGGTATGGAGAATACATTTTTGCTGCTGTGAAACTGGTCAACCCAGAGGCGTTGCTAGGATTACAATACAACCATCTCAACCATCTCTGTAGCACTTAATTAATCCGTCCTTTATGATAGAAGCCACTCCTGAGTAAGACATATGACATGACATCTAAAGGACTCTGAAAGCATGAGGTAAAATGCCAAGTGCTACATGTGGCAAAAACAAGGTACTGCTCATCAACTGGCTAATGCCATCTCTACGGTAAAGGCATGGTGGTGGGAGCATCATGCTATGGGGGTGCTTGCACAACAACAACCCAAAGCAGACAATCAAGACAATACTGGAGTCTCTTTGGGACACATCTCCTAATGTCCTTGAGTGGTTCAGCCAAAGCCCAGATGTGAACCCCATAAAACATCTGTGGGAAGACCTGAAGATCGCAGTTCACCAATGCTTCTCACCTAATTTGACAGAGTTTGAGAAAATCTAATAATTTGATAGAGCTTGAGAGAGAACGTTGAATATGAGAAACTATCCGTACAGTATCTATGTTTGGAAAGCTGGTAGCGGCATACCCAAGAAGACTTGAAGCTGTGATTGTTTTCAAAGGTGCTTCTATAAAGTTTGCATTCTGACGTACATGACATTTTGTTTTTTGTTTTTTTCAATAAATTGGTAAAAACCTGTTTTCACTTAGTCATTTGGGTATTTTGTATGTGCTGATGACATTGGACAACATAATGTGGAGATAGTGAATTGTTTTTTAATACTTTCTGAAGGCACTGTATTCTGTCCTTAGATCTTTCTGTTTTCACTTTGGCTTTCCATTGTATTTGTCTTTGCAAAAGAAATATCATCCCTTTATGCTTCATTGGATAAAGATAGTGGGGAGAGAGCCAACAGGACTGGTTTATTTTTTGCAGAAAGAGCAGTGGGACAGAGTCCAACTCGTGCAGTCGTACATAAGCACAGGATGCAGCGTCTAATAATGTATGATTTGTGGTGCAAAACTTTGTGTTCAGTCTATAGTGCCCAAACTTAATGTAAATAACCTGGCAGCTCTTTCTGCTAAAAGGTCATTTTGTTTTCATTGTTTAACATCCTTTTTTTTTTTTTAACACATTTCAAGACTTTTTATAATAGATTTTTCTGTGCTTTATAAAGGCACTTTCACCACAACATTTGCTATTCATTCATTCTCAGTGAATTCTACTTAAAACCACCCAAGCGTTTTCCTCTCCGACCTGCCATTCCATTGTCCATCATGAGGCTTACTTTCCTGTCTTTCAGAAATACAATGCAGATTATGACCTCTCAGCCAAGGAAGGAGCGGACACTCTGGCATTTGTGTCACTACTGGAGGAGAAACTACTACCCGCATTGGTGAGATAACGTCTGCTGAGTGGGGGAGGGAAGGAGGGAGGGGAAAAAGATGTCCGTTGATAGTTTGTTCACATTCCATGTAGAACAGAGACGAAGTGATGGGGACAGGGGGTTACGGCTGGATATGGTGTAGCAAAACCGGCCAGAGCAGGGCCATGGTGTCAGAACACAGAGAAATAACGGCACAAACCTATTATCGCCTTTCTGCAGTTGTTGACGATGTTTAAAAAAAAATACCAAAGGTCTAGGCTCTTTTAGTCTGTGCCAAGGGGAGGAGTCGGAGGAGGTCCCCCCCTGTGGATTCAGGAACGCTTTCAAGTCAGCCAATCAGCAAAAGAATTCTGTCTGCCCCACTAATAGATATCAGCGTTTAGAATTCTCTTGCTTGGCATGGCCTTCCGTGGGTGTGGTTAAATACTATGTTCTTTCTTGGGAATGCGATTGCTCTCTTAATAATAAAACATTATTGGGAATGGTTTTTGCCCACACAGCTTGAAGAAAAAGTAAAAAGACATTCATCATTAAAGCATTTGATCTCTTCAAAGCTTATGAAGTATAATTGAGCATAGATTAGCAGTGACAGTTGTTCTTATGTCCACTTTTAAAGTTACTTTGAAGATATGAAGCAAACAAATAATCATAATATATGGAAAATGACAACTTTTTATGTTGCAAAATCAGCTTTATATGAGATTTTAAAAGTAGGTGCTATTTGACAAAAAATTCCATGTCGTAGACTAAGGCAAAGGGCATTATGTTTTTACTGCACGTGTATTCAAAAAAATTATTGTATAAGATTTCATGTTAAAATGCTGTCAGTTTCACTCTTCCACAGTTTCCATTCTACCATACCACTTTGTGTGCAGCAATGATTTGGGCACGTATTCCTAGTGGAAGACATGAGAACATAGCTGAGGAACAGTGATGACGCGAGACAGGCTGTGTTTACTGCTTGGGTCCTGCTGAGAATATTACTGACCAGCTTATGCCGTATTTCCTTTATAAAAGTATGTGGCTTCCTGTGTAAAATAGGGTGATAGTGAAATGGACAACTAACAAGTCTCTAGGGGGAAAAGATGCATCATGAAAAAAGTGAAGAATCAAAAAGTACATTTGATGACCCGTGTGGTCACCGTCCCTCAATCAAACATATTTTATTCAGCCCTTTCTACATCAGCAATTGTCTCAAAGTACTTACAGATACTCAGGCTAAACCCCCAAAGAACAAGCAACAACAAGAAATTGTTTGTGCTAAGACCCTGAGAAAAGGGAAGCAGTGTATGGGGTTATAATTAAGGATACGTGCCTGGGACGCCAAAAGAGTCTGGTTAAATCGCAGGCATTATGTAACCAAACACCCAGGAGTTCTAGCCATTAAAGATATTTTAGATAGAAGGATCTACAGGTTTCCCAGAGTGAAGAGACATTGTGGTCCTCTTCTCTTCATTTTGCTGGGTTATTGGGCGTTCACCCAGGGTTGGAAGGAACTACTGTGGAAAAGACATTGGTCTACCTTTTAAAGGTCACAATGCATTTAAAACATAATTAATTTAATCTTTATTGTTGTGTGTTTGCTGGGCATCCTCCTGGTTGTCTCTAAAATATTTTGGGCTGTGTTGTCTGAAGTCTGGGTTTTCACTTTGTTGGATAAGGACCAATTCACATGATTCTTCATCTGAGAAAGCAGTGCACCCCCTCCCTCAAATTACCGGCTGCGCACCTGAACCCAAATTTTTATTGGGATTAGTGATGATCTGACAGAGACCGGCTGAAGTCTGTTTTAGATGACACAAGTTCACTTTTGAAGAAGAGATTTTAGAGGGGCTTGGCCATTTGAATGGAGTGATCTTGTCTGTTTTAACCCTTTTTAAAGAAGCAGCATTGGTAAAATGTGATTTTCGGGTTGTTTAATACATTAATACATGAACAGGTACATATTTTCCATACACCACACAAGGTTGAAGTTGATGGGTTTATTGCCAGCAATGGGTTCCTAAAACAAACAGGATTGTATAGAATAGACCCAGATTGCCATAAAAGCACCTTTCTAATATGAATTAAACTATGTGAACCGAACAGCTTTTCTAATACTTGTTTTGAAAGCTTATTTTGTCGTCTTGGTGGTGTGGTCTAGGGGGCATTCCAAAAACAGGTGTTTTTAACCTTAGATCATTTGACATTGAATATTTTCTACTAATAGTGACTGAAGGTCTGAAGGTCATTTGTTGCAGCACGGCTTAATTGTGTCATAACAAAAGGTTGAATACTTATGCAATCGAAAATCTTCTGTTTTTTTATTTGTAGTTAACGTATTCTTTCATTCCAACATCAATGACAGAAAATAAAAATGATGCGTATCACTTTAAAAGGGGCAGCATTAATAGTTGTATGTAAGTTATGTATGTGGTGTTCATGGTTAAAATGCTATTAAAACCATTTATATATCTAGAGTATTTTGTTCCTTCCCTTACAGTCAGAGCATATGCCGGATGCCTATTACATAATGCGCTGCATAGTAAATTAAACATATATTTTTTCTTTAGGGCCACATTTTTGCCAATTCTAAATGTTTGATTAATGGTGATGAACTAAAATAATTGGACAGCTCTAGTAAATTATGATAATGCCCTGTTTTTATAAGAAAAGTTTGGGAAAGAAAATACCTAGAATTTTTCCTGTTAAAATGGAATTGAAAAATATTTCTTAACATATTGCTAGACATAATAGAAAGTTTAGACTCCATAGGGGTTTTCAACTCCATGGGCACTTTCTTTAAATCACCAAAAATATTACATGCTTTACAAATTTGGCCTAAAATAAAACATTTCCAACCACAATAGCTTGCAGCTCCAATTGTACAAAAGTTATGAAGAAAACCTCTGTCATTCTAGCTGATATTGGAGTGTACGCACAACACCGGTTTAGTTGTGTGTATACAACAAAGTTGTATTTTTCCACAACCCCCATGTAGTCACTACCTTCCTCTCAGTACTTCACTCATCTCCCATTGCAGATCTACACCCAGTGGGTGGACTCGAAAAACTATGTTGATGTGACGCGGCGCTGGTATGCTGAGAACATCCCTTTCCCGCTCAACTTCCTGCTGCCCAATCGAATACACACCCAGCAACTGGAGAGACTGAGGCTGGTCAGAGGAGACCCCACACTGGAGCCTGGGGAGCAGCTGGAGAAGGAGGTAAGCAGGGATGGCTTAAGTATAAGAGGAAATAAGACTTAAAAAAAAAAAAATTTTTTAAAAAGGACTCAGTAGGATCTGGCAAAATGGCAGATGGCTGGGGGAGGGTGGAGAAGAGTAAGGTGATGCAGAATGGAGGGACGAAGAGGTGTTTGACAGGAGGTTGACAACACCATTCAGACACCGAAAGACTTGCAGCAGTAGAAAGATTGAAAGAATGTCTGGAATAGCAGTGAGAAAAGCGGTGAAGAGCTGTTGCACTGCATGGGCAGAAATAAGATGTGTAAATATCGGTGTTGTACAGTCGATCAAACTATTATCGAAGGAATCTGCATTGAAAATGGCTGCCGCAGTTACCTGAAATCCCTTGTATGGCCCCTTTCGGTACCCTTGCGGTAACTTAGAGAGGGTAGTTCATACTGAATTAATAAAGCCCAACAAGTCAAAATGGTCTGTTTTCACAACAAACGGTAATTGGGTCAGATGGTTAATCTCCATGGCAACCACAGTCAGGCATAATTAGCAAGGTGAGTGAGGGTAATGGCGAGCTTTAATAAGATCCTACCCTAAAATGGACTGCTTTTCTTAAATGTATATATGTTGTGCATAGGACTTATAAATATATGACCTGTGATCCTAATACAAAACAAAACATTTGTGTTATTAATTTGTCAGGGATCATATAAAACATGACTTTGCACCAGGACTGGACTTCGACATAACTCGTTTTGTTTTTGACTTTGACTGTGTGTATTGCTACTACAGTCACTTACTGCTCTGTTGGCGCTAGAATGGTTTTCATGAATGCAAATACAGCTGTTTGGGCTTTGAATGCTTCTGTTTGTTTCAGGGTTTTGTATGATTTCCTCCACAGCTGTACCATGACGCGCTGGAGTGCATGACCTTGCTCTCTCAACGCCTGGGCTCACACAAGTTCTTCTTCGGGGACTCGTAAGTGGCTGCCATGCATGAACTGCACCAAGGCTAAATATTTATGTCGTGTTTGTTAATAATGTAAAATTGCCTTTTTAACGAATGTTTGCATGTGAAGCAAATGATGTGACTGTCCCCCCAGCCCATCGTCTTTGGATGCATATGTGTTCGGTCACCTCGCCCCCCTGCTGAAGATAAAACTTCCTAACGGAAAACTCCAACAACACCTCAACTCCCTGGACAACCTACGGCAGTACTGCACTAACATCCTGCTTCTCTACTTCCCCTCAGAGGGCAGAGGTAAGATCCCTGGAGTATTATTTCTCAACTCCGGTCCTCGAGTATTACCTCCAACAATAATACAAAATGTTGTGGGCAAGACAAACACTTTAATCAGCTATTCAAGTGAAGTGGATGATTGGTTGACTGTTAGAATCACGTGTACTTTGCTACAAAACTAATTGTACCATTTGGCATAGTTCAAAACAAAGACATCTAACCCAATCTAGCAATCTGATAATTATCTCCAAAACACAATACACAGACTGTTGAACAAATTGCAAGAGGGAATTGTTAGGATGCGCTCTGTGCAGACACGTCATGCTTTTTGCTCTTTGACTCTCATTCTGTTTTTCCTTCTCTGTTTCAGAGCCTCCCAGTCGCAAGGTGTCGGTCCATTCGGAGGGTAGTGACTTTGACAGTGAGCCTCATAAACGACGTAACCAAATCCTGTCTGTTCTGTTCGCTCTGGGATCCATGCTGGGTTACGCCATTCTGACCGGGATCGTCAGCATCCAACAGGCTCAGGCACAGCCAGCGCTAGCTGAACCTCACCACGCAGACGAGAGAGGCGAGGAAGATGAAGAGGAATGAGCAGTACTGGCTTCGTGTAGGACCAGTGCGAAGGTGTTGTTCTAGCACCTATTCCGCATACTGACAACAGAGGGACAGTTCCTCAAATATTGAAGTCTGCCACAGTATGCTGTAATACTTGTCAGTACCAACCTTGGCATTCACCAACATGCCTAGTTGGGTGGTTTTATTTTTTTATTTTTGCAACATCCCAAGAAGGCATACCTTTTCTCGACAAAGAATCTTCAAGGACTCTTTAATTTAATTGAAGAATGGTATGACTTTCCTTTTTTGGGGGTAGTTTTCTTCTGTTTTTAGGGGGGGTTGAGACTTTCTATGATGTTTTGTCAGGTTTTGTTTTGGCAAACAATTTTGACTTGATTTCAGGTCGTTACAAGTAAAATGCTGAACTGTTTCTCACAAGGCATCCTTTGGATTTGTTAAACCGCCTCTGAAGTAACATTGTCAAATATATTAAACTAAAATATACAGTAGAACATAGAGATCTTAACTGAAATTCATTATTTGAATTGCGACGTGTTTTATATTTCACTTTTATTTTAATTTAGCAGAAGATGTTATCCATATTTGAAATCCTTCCAAGAAGTGAAATGAAACAGACCGTGTTAGGGTAACAAGGTTTCTCACAAATGAGGAAAAAAATATTTACAGTATTTCCTCATGAACATAACATTGTTTTCAACCATCACCCGAATAAAGGTCATGCATATGCTTTTGTATTGGGAACTGTGAGCTGTGCTTCTGAGCCATATGTAAAGAACTAGTACACTGTGAAGAGGGAAGAGCACAGAGTACAGCAGGATGAATAGAATTTAGTTGTTGTTAGACCAAACATTAGAATTAGGGATAAAATAAATACAAATGTTACGTCTGATGATGCGTCTGATTTCAACAAAGGCAAATTGAATTATTTAATTTGGATATAAATTTAGTAAATAAGGGATTACACTATTAAAAAATAGTGACACCTATTCAGACAAAAAAAATCAGCTGGAAATAATCTGCCATTTTAAAGCAGCTGCACTGTACTGATTCTTACATTTGACTATTATCGGCCGATACATACTGCTGGACGATATATCAGTGAAACCCTAATTAGAATGGGGGAAGAGGCGTGATGTAACTGACTCACCATGGGATGATTGTTGGTGACAGACATGGTGGTTCCTGCATCTCAGAAACTGATCTCCTGGGGTTTCCGTGCACTGCCGTCTTTTGAGTTTACAGAGGTTACTGCAATAAACAAAAAAACAGTTAGCGGCAGTTCTGTGAGCAAAAACCCATGTAAATTATTTAGAGGTCAGAGGTCAATGGCCAGACATCACACTTACAAAGGCGCAAAATGCTCAAATACCCACTCTTTACAACAGTGTTAATTGTTATTTGCAAACAAAAACAGGTGAATTAACACAGGAAAAATGGGCATAAAGGTATATAGTTTATTTTTCATTTTCCCAGTACATACTGAAAATGACTGTAGTCAGAACCGTATTGCCTACAGCCATTGCCCCTTGCCCGGGACACAGAAAGTCACCCTTATTTGGTTTACTGTATGTAGCTACTGATGTTGTAGCCAGCTTATCCTCAACTAATCTTTCTTGTCCCTTGCCAGATTCAGTACCCAGCCTCCCATGTGGCAGTCTGTGCCTCTAACAACCACACTATTTAACAATAGTCTCTCACTCAGAGACATTTGATCTTCTTAGCCAGCCACACTTATGCGGTCTGGCAAAAAAATGGAAACGCCACCTGCTGGAGAAGATAGATTCACTGCTCAGCTGGGCCTCTGTTTCTTCCTCCCTGATGCAATGCATTTATTATAATGTAATTAGGGTCCCCTTGGAATCACTGATCAGTACTTTATTCTCACTGGCTTCTTTTATGCCAAATGAATAGAACTGAAGAATTGACATTACTGTATTTCTATGAATCCCAGCAGCTCACCAAAGTGTTTCGATCAGAGCCATCATTTGACACTATCTACATATGTGACTCTGGCTTGATTCAACTATATCACAAGTCAAATCTCAATATTTCTTTAAAAGGTGATTTGATTTTAAAATCACTTGTTCAAACCACCTGGCAACTGTATTCTTATGTTAACATTTGGTAACACAGCAAGGGAAAACCTGTTTTATTAAGATTTGTTTCAAAAGTAGTATTTGTATGGGCCCATATAAACAGTAAGATATAAACACTTTCAGTGATATGCTGAGAAAAGGCTCCAACTGCTAAACATTTTTTTTGGTGTTCGTATGATGAGCTACACTTCAAGCAACTAAGAATTATTTTCACCATATGTTTTGTCTGGATTGTAACCTTTTAAAGAGCTGTGCTTGTTAAGCCCAAAACATTGCCAGTGAGACAATGTATGGTTTGATCCATCCCACTAATTGCATGTTAGTTTAAACCATCTCTTAAGAATCAATATTCAATCTTCAACCACTGTTTCAGAATAAAATACTCTAACTTGAAAGCCCAAGTCCAAAACCCATGACAATCTCCAACGGTTAGACTTCAACTAGAAGACGAAGACTGTAGTATTAAATAAAAGATAGGCCTATTCTGGTCTTGGCAAATGCAATTACCATTTCTGTAGTAAAGTATAAATAATTTTGGGTCGTAGGCTACAATTACCATTTTTAAACAAGTTTATTAATTGATCTTTTCACAAATCACATGTAATACCTTTTAGAGGGTTCTGATAAAAAAACATTTTACGAACACAAAGGTTCCACTCATGTCGAACTAAAAAACTGTCAGTCAACATTCATATAATATTACTAACATCCTGTTTCCAGCAGGTCGTGACCCTTTTTATCCATTCATCCACTTCAAATGGTTAGGTCGAAACCTGGTTCATGTCCTGAATTTCAAAACGTGTTGTGCAAGACTTCAATGTACTAACATTTGCAATGCTGAAAATCTTGTATTCAAAATAATTGAAAAAAGTCACCAGAGATCATGTTATACTTAAACCACAATGATACCATCAAATCAATATGTAATAACAGGTTTGAAAAATAGGCTAGCAGCTGCGGTAACAACGTTTCTAGCAAGACAAACCCTGTTATTACCAGTCCTTTATGACCTGCCTTAAGGACTATACTGAATCAAGTGTATAGCTGACATTGGATATTATATTATTAACATTTACCACAGAACCCAATGTTGTAATGTAAAGTGAAACACAGATATATCTTGTTGATTTCTGTTTGTAACGACCTTTGCAGGCAAAGTTTACACTAGCACCTAAAACTCAACTCGGGACCTTAACCAGGGCCAGTTCCACCATTTTCTTTGCAACCCCCTAATCAGGGACTTTCTTGACATGAGGCACCAGGTGGGTGCAATTCATGATGAGGTTTAGTGAGTTTATTTTTAAAAAAGCACCTAAAGAAACTGCATTTTTTCACTTTTTAAGGCAAACTCTTGACATAAATTGTCCTAATGTATTGAACAGAGATAGAGGGAAAAAATGTAATATCCAGGGTGAGTTTTATATATATTTAATTTTCTTCAAAAGACGATCATGTTAAACTCATCCCAATAATAAAGATGGAGTTGGAGCAGGAATTAGTGTTTGCGGATTGAAGCTCAATGTCTTGTGAATAACTACGAAATAAAGCATTCAAAGAATAGCCTGCATATTACGTCATCCACCAACGCAAGTAGCAGCTCTACTTCATCGTGGTTTGAGTTAGTCTGCTATGCCACTGAACACAAAGGTCATACATAATTTAAAGATGACACTTAGCGCACCGATGTGGCCCTGCCTGTTCTCGTTCAGTATGGGAACCGCAACACAACTCCCCTCTGTTTAGAGGACGGGAGGGAAAAACGTTTTAGCGGAGCACATCCCAAGCTGCGGGGATCACGAGCGAGACTCACCCGCTGATCTTTCACCTCGAGGCATTCTTCTGCCTAGTGCGCGGAGACTGCGACTGTGCGAGCCAAACATCCCTAGACTAAACCAGGTCTGCGTCCTGGTGGATGACTCTTCACTCAGTACCACGCGCGTTTGTTCTGTGAACTCAGGGAAGAGCAACGGTTTTTCTTCGGATATAATTGAGAAATTAAACAATAGGCTACGTTTATTTGGTGTCTGAGAACGTTCGTTACCTTGTCTGAGGATGGATAAAGGGAGACTTGAGCCAAGTTTGCTGTTGGCGAGTATGGCACTTTTCATGGGCTTCACCGGGGCTTCTGAAATGCAAGGTAATGGAAAAACAAAGCATTGTATTTGACAAAATAATTGTAGTTTTTTTTTTTACCATGTGACAACCATGTAGGGGTCACTGACGAAGCCCGAACTTATTTGCAAAATAAATAAATTGTTAAACTCTTCCTATTAATTTCACTGAAATTTTGAATGAACCGAGTGTTTGGGTACACTGATAAGGTTTAGATTTCAGACCCAATATAGACACGTGTAGGCCTATATAAATGTATTCAACCATATGTGCCCATCGCCAGTTGTGCGCTCTTGACTGTGAGTTGCTTCTTGATGTGGTTCACCACCTTGTTCAATATATGGGAGCATAAAAATTGGCGAACCATCACATTAAAAAACGCACCATATCAGTTACTTTTGTGTAGCCCTGGCTAATATAAACTATATCGTTTATTTTCCATTGCAACGTAAATAATAAGTAATAACAGCATAATGTACCTACATTACATAATTGCTTTAAGTGCTCCCCAACTTGAAATCCTAAACACTCCTAAACTCACTTGTAGCCTACTTTTTTCCTAAATTGGATGCAATGGGTGTTTGTCTCTTCAAGACAACCAAGAGGACCAGATGTCCTGCTAAAACAATGAACATTAAACAATGGATGGGTCCGCCTCCTATACTAGAAGGTCTTTGATAAAACGGAGTCCTACAACAGATAATGGGCCTCCAGTAATTCAGCACCCACAATGGATGATGCAGTGATCCAATGGCTGTCAGCTGAAGGTCTGTGTGAGCGTGCGCGTGCATGGCAGCTATGATGACCCAGAGAGCATGAGGAGACCGATAAGATTCTAATTACACCTGTCTGTTACTAATGGTGACTTCAGTCATTTTAAATTAAACCTCACACAGTTATGCCACCGAGTCATTACTGCTCTGGGTGTCCATTCACTAGGGTTTTTTCAGTGGGATTGATCATTTAGAATGGCGCTGAGTTGGCTCAATTAATTGACTGGACTCTATTTCACCATGTTCTATATAATGCATTTCTGTCTGCCATGCTCAATATTCTGGTCTACTGAACAAGCCCACCCTAGCAGTATAGCCTACAAGTGATTTAACAGAATGTTCTGTAAGCTAAGGATTGAGGAATGAAGATGTCCAGGAGGAGCCATTTTGGGTTGGATCACACAGAAGAGGGTGATTTAAAAGAGAGACCAGGTGAAAGTGTTGTTTTTACAAGTCAGACAGGCTCCGCAAGGAACCTCCAATAATGTTGATCTTTAGCCCTTCACTGCTTGCAACTTTGACTTTCAGCCATGTGTCAGAATAAGTCTGTGAAGTAAGAGAGATTAATAAAATGAAAGACGAGAGGAGAAAACGAGGACTTACTGTACAGAAAGTCCACAAAGAGAACAGAACATTGAAATAGACAATGTAGAACAAAACAATAAATAAAGAACATAGCAGATGGGATCTGAAAGACACTAAGGAGTGAGAAATTATTAACTGTCAAGTTGACGTATAGGACGATGTGGAATTGTGACAATGGAATTAGATGTCGTGGAATGACCTGGGTGTTGGTGTGACCAACCAGGTTGCAATTTGGTTATATTCCATGCCACAAAGCAGTTAGCCTGCTGCGCTAAAGCCTAGGCATTAGCGTAATTGGAATCATTACTGGTGTTTTGGAGAACTATATTGTGATGAGTAAAGGTTACAACTTTACAACAACTTCATACAGTAGATTGCATAAGTATTCACCCCTCCTTTGGACATTCTTTATTTTTCTTGCTTTTCAAAGTCTGATTGTTGTGGGTAAAAAATCATGATGAAATCAATTTCAATTTCCACAAAATATTTTTTTTTATCCTGAAGTGGAAGAGTATATATTTTTGAATGTCTCAATAAAAGTGTTCAACCCCCTGAGTCACTACATGTTAGAAACACCTGTGGAGGGAATTACATTTGTGAGTCTTATTGGGTCTCTAAAAGCTTTCCACTCGTGGATTGTTCAGTATTATTTTCTAAAATTCTTAAGACTCTGTCAAGGTGTTGGCGATAATGGCTAATGGCTTTGTTTGCCAAATTTGACTCCTGAACTAATTTAGGATTCTCATACTGTATACTGATGCAGCAACTATTTTGAATGTGTATGTTTTATATATTTATACTTTATATTTTCACAATTAAATCCATTTCAGTCACCGTTGTAATCAAAGTCAATGAATACTCATGCAATGGACCAGTGTTTCCAGTTTTAAAAGGTCTTGACCCCGACATTGTTTTATGATGTATGATAAGAAGCAGCTTTTCTGTTTCGTTATAGTGTGCATATGTCAACAACTGTGGTGTTAGCATTTACCAGTGATTAAGAGTATTTCTGTAGACAGCTGAATGGTCGGCTCTTCCTCAGGAGTATGACCTAATACTCTATGGCATTTTTGTGTTTGAGACAAGTTTGAGGTGTTAGGGGAGTGTTTTAATTGTTTCTTCCTCCTCATGCTCTGGCCACAAATATGTGTATAGGAAGAGTGAGCAACATTATTTAGGTGTGATTTGACTGTAAACGAACTGGGCAGTAACTTTAAACTAATTAACATTGATTGCAGCCACACCAAGCTCCAACCATTTCAGTTTGCTGACAGACATACATTTTGCCACCAACAGTGACAGCAAAATGCAGGTCTTTACTGTGACATTGTTTTTATTCTGTGGCAACAGACCATTAAACTGCAGAAGCTGTAAACTCATTTAGATGAATCACCCATTGTCTGTTCATTTATCTGTTCTCTTTCTCGCAGTCTCTCTTGGACTGTCCCATATCTCTCTTTCTGAGTTGGCCTTTCTTCACTCTATTGCAGTATCACTCTTGCTCTCAAGTTACCTCTCCGTCATTATCCATCACTCTACAACAGAAGTCGGCAACAGATGGCCCGTGGTACAAAACTGGCCCGCGAGTGATTTGCTGGGATTTTGTGGCCGATCCTGCAACAAGCATTCATGCTGAAAAATCGACAGATGTCGCTGAGTTAAGGCAGTTCTGCATAGTAGAAAGGGTCATAAGTATTCCACACTGATCTGAGAGACAGGTCAACAGCTACAGGAAGAGTTTGGATACAGTCATTAAGCACAGTCAGTTACTGCGTATACGGGGGCAGTCACAGAGACGTTCTGGGTTTCAAAACTTTCTTCATTAAATAATTGAAATAAATCTTGTCTTGTTTACTTAGATTGCCTTTTTTATAGTTATGTGTAATTATGACAGCTCTACCAAAAGTAGTTGCGGAATGTAGCTGCACACCCGTGCTACCGCTCTGTGTATTTCCAAAATATTCAGACTGGGGCAAGTAACGGACCACCAGCCCTCTGCCTTTCAGTGATTGACATGCTGGAGCTGCATGATGCCGAGCAGAGTGCGTCTGCGGCGGGGAAGATTTCCGGGGCTCTGGGCGAGGTATCAGACCTTTATCTGGTGTCCACTCTGCGTCTTCCACCCAAACTGGGAGGAGTTCTCCTGGGTCTCTACAACAAAGACGACAACAGGAAGTACCTGGAGGTGGCCCTGATGGGCAAGGTCAACAAAGGTATGGTGCTATCCGATTTCAGATTAGGAGGGAGTTGATCAAGGCTTATAACCTATTCACTGTCACTGAATCCCAGTTGCGGGATTTGCCAGTCAATTGCCAGCTGCTAACTTTTAGAGGGTTGGATAGTTGTTATAATAAAGTACTTTGTGTTTTTGTGAAAATGTGAGTGCTGGAGCTCTCGTTTCACAGATGGTCCTATGCAGGCCAACTTGATATATGCTCTGCATTGCCTGATCTAAGAATCGTCTCGTCTCAGTTCTGGTGCGTTACATACGTGAGGATGGTAAAATCCACACGGTGAACCTCCAGAACCCCAGCCTCTCCGACGGCCGAACCCAGTCACTCATCCTCCGAGTGGGCGGGCTCAGACGTAACCACCTCCACCTGGAACTTTATGTCAACTGCCGATTGGCCGACTCATCACAGGGCCTGCCATCATTGGTTCAGCTGCCAGAAGAGCCGGAGTCTGTGGAGATACGCAATGGGCAGAAGACCTATGCAAGGCTACAGGTGAGAATATGCAACGTTTTTCTAAGTTATTTTCCGTGTATGCATATGTATATTTCCATACCAGATTCAAGCCCTTGCTTCAGAAGTACATGCAGTGGCTTCAGCACTGGTCCATCTTTTTTAGAAATCAGCAGCGAAATGTTAATCTGCCGGGGCTGACGCTATTGGCTCTTCCCAAATTGAGCCTGCCTCAAGATTGTTCAAGCATTGGGAAGATGCAAGAGTTCTTTTTGAGCAGTACATGGCATAGATACAGTCATGGCTTAAAGTGTTGGCAGGCTTGCACTTTCTTGCACTTACATCGTCTCTAAAAAATAAGTTGAAATTTATCAGTGTTTTGTCTCCAGAATTCTTTATTTCACCGTTAATATTACAGAATCTTTGTTTTGAATCCCAACCATAATATATTGTTTTCAATCTGAAAAGGAACAGAAATGGCATTGACACCCTAGACTCAGTATTTGGTAGCTTAGTATTTGGTAGCACAGCCTTTGGCCAAAGTAATGCAATCAAGTGCTTCCAATTGCCATGGATGAGCTTCCTATAGCCATGGATGAGCTTCCTGCACTTCTGTACTGGCAGTGTAACCCAGTGTTATTCTCCTCCAGAGAACTCCTGTTCTCTCAGATTTGCAGGGTCCCTCCCAACTTCTGTTATAATAGCAGGTGCCTTAACCTCTTGATAACATTAAGTACTGTGGAAACAGGAACATCAAGATCTCTGGAGATGGACTTGCAGCCTTCAAATTGTCCAAGCTTGGCAACTATTTTCTGTCTGACCTCCTCAGACAATTCTCTGGACTTCTTTTCTCCATGCTCATTGCGGAATACACTGACATAATGAGTCCTGTGTTCTGCTCAAACTGGTTGAATGAGTGATTTTCATATTGCAGGCACCTGAAAATAACCACAGATTAGTTCAAATCCAAAGTAAAGGAGAATCACCATCTTAATGCATCTCTAACTACTTATAGAAATTGTTATTTTGGGATTTCTTTGTAGAATGAGCTAAGATTTAGTACATGTTCCAGACTTTTTGATTTTGTTCAACTGCATGATATACATGTGTAGATGCCAAAAGCTTTTTGAATTTCAAAGGTTTTGTAGACCTAATGGTGCAAGTTTTGACTGAAGTGCAAGGGTGCCGATACCCTTTACCTTTTAAGAACATGTTACATTTCAGAGAGTTAACTATTAACATTCCCAAACCCACAGTGAGGAAGTATTCCAGACCCCAAATAAATCGCCTAATTAGACCAACAGTAAATGAAACCCTAACCCAGCCTGCACGCTGTGGCATTCCCCATTCTACAAGTTGACGTTATAGATGATAGTGTTACTGGTTTATGATGGTTTTAAATATATATTCTTCTATCACTGACTAACCTCTGCCAATTAAGAAAATTACCTAGAATTTGGATTTGCTAATAAGCGGTCATGGACAATAGTGATCGGAGGCAACTTGAGTTGACAGTCAAATTTCTTACTATCTTAAGAGCACCCTTTCATCCAATACCTGGAATAGAGCTCAGCTGCATGTCCTATCAGCTACATTTCTGTCAGAATGTATGCCATGCTATGACTAACTGATAGATGCCATACTCCCTGTGGACAAAGAGAGGCCTGTGTCAGGATGAAAGAGAGTAAGCTGGAGGAAGGTAAGAATATTGAAAGAGTAAAGATAGAAAATGAGAGGGCACACTGGAGCTATTGTTTGCTGGTTGTATTTCTTATCTTGCCAGAGCCACTTGGTACACATTCATGCAAGTAGTTTTAGGTGTACTTGGGTACTAACCAGGGACAGGTTCAGTAGGCACGAGACAGAATGAAATGTTCCAAAGGGGAGTGAAACGGTCAGATACCTGCTGTCTAAACTTGCTGCATAAACATTGCTGAAGAAACACTGTCACGGTATGGCCCAGTGAACATTACCCAGATCATGTGCTTCAATAAGTCTGAGTAACACCAGGGATAGGTTGCATGAATATGGCCCTAGACCTAGACATTTATTTTGAAGTCATAGTTTTTTCTGAATATCAATTAGCATGATAATTCCACTTAACATGCCCTTTTGTGTGAGAGAGTTTATGAAGGTCGAATGCACACCGAATATGTTTGAGAATTTCGGAAATACAATGGCATTGCACAAAAGAATGCATAACTCTTTTTTACACATAAAACCGTTACACAAGAAACAGAAATTCAAGCATAAATGGTCAGGATGCGGCCTGTGGCATGGTGCGGGTGTTGTCTGGGTGTCGCATGTTGCCAGGGCGCGGTCCGTGGCATGGTGCGGGGCATTGTCAGGGTGCGGGGCGTGTTGTCAGGGTGCAGTCCATGGCATGGTGCGAGTGTTGTCAGGGTGCGAGTGTTGTCAGGGTGCGAGTTTTGTCAGGGTGCGGGGCGTTGTCAGGGTGCAGGGCGTTGTCAGGGTGCGGGGC